>JBCFYV010003105.1:0-32761 GCA_039000515.1 Timema cristinae
AGTTTTTCATCTACATCGATTAGCGGGAGTAGTGTGTTCAAATGAAAGTATGTGCTAATCAAAAAACAATTACTGAATTATTTGAGCAAAAACTGAATACAACAGTTCTCACCCAAAATCTATAGGGATATTAACTAAGCGGATTGGAGAAATGATGTGCCTTGATTTGCAGCCATTTTGTATGGTTGAAGATGTTGGTAAGTCTAAGGTCTAACTTAACCAACTCAAACTTAATATTTTCATTAAATATCTATTGGATTATGCCCATTAAAATATTTACACTTACCAAAAAGTTTCCCAGACCTTTAATTTTGATCATTCAAGCGTAGGTATCTAAAATAATCACATTTCACCCTACCTAACCTAAAACATACATAATTTTGTCAAACAGCAAATAATATAAGCCAATATCTATGTTTATAATTTACAAACAAATCCCTTTCTTTTCGGATTTTAAGAATTCAATCAGCTATATTGAGCCTCGCTATAAATTACCGATAGGACTACATTTTCACGGAAAGTAATCCCAGAAATGTAATGAAGTGAGAAATAAAACACAGGAACAGCTAAACAATGTTCAGTACATTAGTCTAACAATCGACATGTGCTCGTCTATAGCTAAACAGGACTATATGTCATTGACGTCCCATTTTTTTAGTGAAGACTTTGTTTATGTAAATCTTTGTTTGGAGGTTATACCCTTTACTCCAGAGTATCACAATGCACAGAATATTGCAGTTTTTTTTAACGATACCATCAATGACTGGGGTATTTCTCAGTCTCAGATCCATTGTGTATTCAGTGACAAGGCACGAAACATTTCTCTTGCACCGCAACAAGCCGAAGTGAATCATGTACCATGCGCTGCCCATACACTTCAACTTGTGGTTCATCACGCATTGTTGAACCAACCAAGTGTGAATGACATGTGTGCCCGTACAAGTGATGTATCTTCTCCCTGACCTAAACCTGAATGTAGATCTATCTACTCATGATTGGTCCCTTATGGAGAAGGTACTCATAGTCTTAGAAACATTTCACAAGGCTACATTAGCAATCAGCAATGAACAAACTACCCTATCAGAAGTAATTCCTATAGTCAATGGTATCAAACTAGACATGGAGTCCAACCAGGACAAATCTCTTGGCCCCGTAGTGGAGGATGTGTTGCTCAATATTGGATCCTAGATACAAAGTTGATGTGAGGAACAGGAACCACCTGCTGAGCTGAGTAGAGTTGAGACTGCTTCAGGACCTATGGCTTCTGTTTACTCCTGATTAATATCCAGACTAGGCCTAATAATGTAATGTCGCCTAAAATACAATTAGAAAGGTATTTGTTGGAACCATTATTGGCTGCCAACCAATCCTCTTTCAATTAGTGGAGAAGCTTCCCCTTTTAAATACCTAAAACAAATGGTGAGCAAGTACCTTACTTCGCCTGCAGGGTCCGTAGCATCAGAGAGACTCTTTAGCACAGCGGGATTGGTCAGTGATAGAAACAGAAGCTCACTCCACCCAAACAAAGTCAAGATGCTGATATTTTTAAATACAAATTTAAAGCCTACAAAACAGTAAACATACTTTTAATAGGTTTACTTATGTAAAGTTTATTCGGGTGTAATATTTGTCAAGAATTTTTTAGTGTTGAACCAATTTTCATTTAGGCAAACATAATCTTAGTTATTTAACTATAATGGTAAAACTATTAAAGCGATATTGAATTAATCTCCGCCTTGTGCGTCGATTAAAACGTTAAGGATCGGCGATGGGAGCCGATTGAAGTGATACCGTTTGATCAGCTGATAATTACCCCGGGATCAAGCATTAATTAAAGCGGTACAGTATTTTGATGATACAATTTGTATTTATAGCCCTGTGATCAAGCGCCAATTATATTGATACGGAATTATGTGTGATATATTAACTGAATAAATAAGACCTTTAATGTTGCACACTATTTATTAAAGTTATTTATCTTTAGCACTTAAGATATAGTTTATATGATACAGATTAGTTGAACTATAGATTTCAGTTAGTGGCCCTGTAAATTACTGCTACTCCTATATTTATGCTACCAGCACTGTTAATAATTTGCTATATTTATGCGACCGGCACTGATAATTTGTATTGGCACTCTCTTTTATCACAATGTTCTGTATATTTTGTCCCCGACACTGTGTGTATTCATATGCACAAGCAGAGTATATATGACCTACCCCTTGCAACTTGGGTGACCAGTGTCAGAACCAACAAATCGAAATAGTCCTGGCGACAGTCAAACTTACCACATTTATATTCTGATAGCAAGCTGTACAATCATGGTGTCTACTCAACTTGACCAATGAAATTCCCGGCTTTTTCCCTGATTTTCCTGATCATTTTATAAAATTCCCGACTAAAAAAAATTATTTTTTTTAGGTTATGATTTTTTTTATGATCAATAATAAGTTTTAAACTTTGAAATAAAGATGCTTTTTTTTATTTCTATTAACATAGTCTACTAGGAATTAGAAAATTAAAACATATATTACACAACTAAAAAAACAATTTTGGATCACAATGAATTTTGCTTGGAATATAGCAAATAAAACCCACACTCATTCCTAAATAAGTAGGCTAATATTAATAGTATATCAAACACATATTTAGAAAAATATAACATACTATATTTACGAAGTTAATGATAACTTATTAATTGCTTCCAAAATATAATTATTATGTTTATGAATGGTAACAGATTATGAACACAAGTTTGATACATTACAATACATACGATACAATGCACTTAAAGTCAGAAATAAATTACATCTAAAACATCCTATGTAATGTAAATAAATAAATACGAGCCTATACAATTATATCAGGATGAGATAGATGTTCAATAAAATTAATAAATATTTAATTTTTCTTCAGTCCTTTTATTTCTTCATCGATTGCTGCTACGGCCTTTTGTGATTCTAAGAGCAACCTCTGCTTTTTTGCTTCAAGTTCTTTTGCCAGGAAGCTTGCCTTTCTCTTCTCCGCCTTAGCCTTGTCTTCTGCGGTTTGTTTTAATCGCTGGTTCTCTAGGGCTTGTTTCCATCGCATATTTGCACTGCGCATAGAGAGGAGCAAGTCTCTAGGGACAACAAAATTATCAATACCTCCAGCATCCATCACAGCATCGTAAACAATGCGCTGAGCCACAATAGAATCTTCTTTCAGGTGCTCTACAATCACCTCTCCATTTATAGAGAAACCTCTCTCAAGAGTGACGAGAGGGGAAGAAGCATACGTACAACTTTCATTAAGTTCTTGGTTCGTTGGTTGCTAAGCAGAGACATCCAAAGATCATCTAGTCTGGTTTCTCTCAAGTATGCTTTTAGTGTGAGTTTCACATCTTCCTGGCTGACAAGCTCCTTGTACTCCCTATCAGCATTTTGGGCCACAGATGCGGGCATCAAGTTTGATGTTACTAGGATGTCCATAGCTGAGGTCATCTGCTGCACGGCTTCATCCTGGTTAAATCCAATCTTGTAAGAGTTCAGGAAGGTTAATGCCTCTGTCAGGGGAAACTTCAAGGGTGACCTTTAAAGTAGCTTGTCCACTACATTCTTCAGGCAAGTTCTACAACCCTGCCGGAAGAGAAGAACATCAAGGTATTTGACGCCATGACATTTTCTTAAAGCTGAGCGTGTCGCATAGCCAATATCAATGTCTCGAGCTCCTTTCAGATTTTCTTCCTTCTCCAAATCAATTTTTGAAGGAGTGTACTGCCAAGGACATCATCTTTCACAACTCTCCCTATACATGTTTTTAGGATATTCAGCAGATTGCCATGGAGGAAAGGAGACATTGGAGAGTCTGACTGAAATTCCTTCAGGAATGGCTCCAAGTCTTCTGCCAAAGACAGGAAGAAAGCTAGTTTTGGTCGGAGGAGCTTGTCTTTAAGGGAACAAGATATTACTTTGAAACTGGCAGAGGATGCAGTTGCTTTCATGGTCGTGTGTGTAGAAATGTAATCAACAAACTTTTTCAAATTGTCGAGTGTTTCCAGGGCCCTTTTGGCTACATCAACATTTTCCAGCCACCTTACATTACAGAACTTCATTGGGAATGTTGAGGAACCTGTCACAGTAATATAGGTCCCTCGACGACTGGGACTGTCCTTGAATAAGTAGTAACATGCTCTGAAAAAAAGCCATCAATGTCCAAGAGGTTTTCTTAAGGCCAATTTTGAAGGCGACATAAACTACATGCAGACCACAACTGCCAATGTCTAACATTTGTGGACCGTGGGGATCTTCTGCTAACTCCATCTTTAGCATCTGGAGCAGTTTTATGTTTACGTTTGGACCGTCCATCGATAATTGGATGATTTTGTGAACATCAAGGCCACCGAGTTCCTCCTTTAGTGCACTGAGGAGGTCAACCGCCGTTGTTTTGTTCAAAAACATGGATGTGTAGAAACGAGAACAGACGTGGTATTTGGAATCATCCCAGTAACGAACAACAATGTCCATCTGTTGTTGTTGTTCAAACTTATTCAGGGTTTCATCAAAGCCAACTACAAAAAACTCACACTTCTTAATTGCTGAAACCAGTTTGTTTTTAAAATAAGGAGCAAGTCCATATACAATGCTGTAAGATATCTTATCTTTGCCTAGTCTCATATCGGTGGCTGTTGAACTATCATGAAACATTCGTTTGAAGAGTCTGACACTGCTTTCAGCATTTCTCACAGAATTGTGATATACCGTAGTTTGAATACACCAAAGAGTTTCACATTCAGTTACATTAGCATTTAATTTCCACCACTTGTCTTGTTTGGAGGTCTCAACAGTAGGCCTAGTGAAATTTGTGCTCTGAAGGGACGACATTTGAGCTGTAGAAGGGATTGGAATGTCTGCTGGAACTAAAGCCAAAGAACAAGATGGGTTCAGTAAGTCTGCTGATGCTGAAATCAAAGAATGTGATGAACCAGCATATAAACTACTAACACATGTGCTGGTGGTTGGTGGACTAGAGAAATGTGCTCAGAGGCACATATTTTTTTACATTAGCTTCATTTGTTTTATGCCTCTGTGATTTGGAATGGCTTGTGGCTGCGGATCTACCCATAGATTCATATAAAATATTATATTTATTGCACAAAGTGCAAATTGCATAGCCTTTCTTCGGTCCATCCTGTAACCATGGAAAATCCTCCTTCCAACTTTCTTGAAATTGTATTTTTGACATGATGGTTCTCCAAATTTTTATCTGAAAAAAAAAATATGCATAAGCTAAATAGGCCTAGTAAAATCTGTAACAATATTTAATCTTGTGTAATTAACCTTTTGTGCTACATAGTATACCACCAATACACCTTTTTTTTAAATAGTTGTAAAAAAATCCGAGATTATTTTCTATTCTTGAAATAGTTTAGATACAATTGTTTATTTTGATTTTTCCTGTTTTTCCAAGGAAATAGGCTTTTTAGTGAAAATATTCTTATTTTTGTTTAAATAATCCCAACAAGCAAGATAGTGCCAAAACAAACCAATTCCGTCACGCCAAAACAGGTTTCATTCACGCTATTAAATATATGTTATATATAGGCCTCACTTTTTTATATCTATCTTAAAAAAATTTAAATTGGTAGCACGAACATTAGGTATGTACTTAAAAATTGTTTATGGCTGTAACCGTTCTAGAGTATCCCAAATGCAATGAAATTTTTTTGGGCAGACACCATCTTGAAAAGGAAATTTATAATGTAGCGCCAAACAATAGGGTGTGTGCCATCATCAATTTATAGATTATGCACAAGCCCCATTTTGTGAGCGTGGCTCAAAAAATGTGGTCGTAATTGTATGTGCCTACAAAAAATAACATGCAGCATCCATCTACACACACTTAAACAAAAAATTGGTGTGTTTTAAATGGCTTTAAATAAATTTTGTTTGTCTAAAAGCTACCTACTAGCTTTTTTATTTTTCTGTCGGGCTTTATAGCGCTCTTGTTTTGAATAGATCACCTGAATTAAGTATATTAATTTGGTGCAATAATGAAACTATTTGTTTTTTTCCAATCGTAAATAGTTTTTAGAAGACTATTCTAGTAAAAAGAGAGTAGGGGGCAAGGAAAAATTCTAAGTTTATATATTGAAAATGTTTTAGCATCAAAATTTTGTTTGCGCCTTCAAACATTAAGGAAAATATAATATTTTATTTATTTTTACGAAAAGGTATGTTTTTTAAGTAAATAATATTATACTTTTAGGTTAAAACAAAACTCTTACCTTCAGTTCGTGTGTATTTTCAAAACAATTTAATTTTCAATCTTCTGTCTCGTAAATAAACTACGATAACGTATTAACCGTGCACGATAACAGTAAAACCAGATATTCAGGTTGTTTTAAACAATATATATACTAAAGTAAGAATAAAATATAACAAATATATTTACACTATAAACAAATTTGTGAAAATGAAGTAGCAGACTAATATTTTGCAACCACGTGTTAAAGCTGACAAAAAGAAACAAAGGCAATCCGATGTTGACTGAAGACGACTGACTACCTTCCCACCCCCCGCCTAGATCCAAATAATGGACTCATCCAACTATAGCTATCTCAGTCTGACTTTGTAGCTAGAAACATCACTTACTTAATGCAATAATATTTTATCAAGTTTCGATAAGGACAAATTGCGCTATTAATTTAATTTTTGCTCACTGTGACGGTTGTTAGGCATTTGAACATTTAACCACCGGCATGACATCTGTTCTTTAAAATAAATAACACCGGATTTGATCGGGCCAACGAGTTAGATCGTCTCTAGCCCGCTCTTTCTCCCTTCCCCGCTTTCTTCTACACATACGCGCCTGACATAACTGCAAGATAGCCATCACGATAGATAACTGGCGCGGAATATTTAAAATAAGTTCGCGCTCTCAGACATTTTTAATCTGATAGGGTTAAGTTTTGCTCTGCTTGGATTTTAAGATTAGTTTGTTTCATATTTTGAGTAAAACAACATTTTCCCGGATTTCTTTTGTAATTTTCTAAATTCCCGGCTGATTCCCGTTTTTCCCTGACCATTTCAAATTCCCGGCTAATTCCCGTTTTCCCGGATGGTAGACACCCTGTACAATACCCTCTATGTAGGGTCATTCCTCCCTCTTCCCTCCCACACTCTTCAATTCAAAAACAACATCCAAATTGAGCTGATAAATCTTTTAAAAAGTACCTACACAGCTCTAATAGATAGATATAAATTTAAGTATATACAATTTCAACATATTTATATTGGAAAAATAAAAGTAAAATACTTAAAGATACAAATGGAAAACCATTTAAGAATGAGGTAGGTTTAATCTCGGGTCTGCAATAAAAAAAAACCCATCATATCTACCCTAATATGTATATACAAGAACATATTTTGGGAAAAAAAGAAAGAAAAAAGGCGAGTGTTATACCATGATATATGCATAGATCAAAATGAAATTTCTAAATAAGACTGTCCTAAATTTAAATAAGAGAAAAATTGAGTCAATTTAACTGAAACCAACTATTTAAAATTAAACAAAATACCATAGCGAATTGAAGGCAGATGATTTTTAGCACTTACTCATCATATTCCAACGTGAATATAACCTCGATAGGTCGACGGTTCATCCCGCCGATGCACGAAGTTTTGCACATAAACGTGTATAGCACAGTGACAGTGTCAGTGCCTGAAGAGGGAGACCTTACAGGGACCACCACGCTGTAGCGCCCAGATGTGGCGTTGTAATCATACACAGCAGCGGGGTCCTTGCACCGGATCACATGATCTAAGATGTTCTCATAACCTAAATGCAGACATATGGAAGAAAATATAATTCTCACATTTATTTTTAAACTGCAATTTGGTGATATTTCAATTATTCTCAAACTTTTGAAATTTTATTGCAAATTATTTTCTTTTGTATTTCTTCTAGGGAAAAAAAAGGAATATTTACAAAATTCAAAATTATATAGATCATTAAATTGAGAAACAAGCAAAATTAGCTTCTAAAAAGTTTGGTGTATAAATCCTAAAATGTTCTAATGTTTTAAATTTAATTTGACTTAAAACACACATACTAAAGCATAGTATATTATATACTAAGAGTACTTTTTTTGTTAATGGTACTTAAAATAAAGTTGAAAATAACATAGCAAGGCAATGACAATACTGCCAGGACAATGATGCAGGTAAAGCCAAACATACATATATTCCGTTCACGATTGGTTTTTACCTGGATGACAGTTCGATAATCATATGTTTAGGATTTGGGTTGCCAACACTTGTAAAAGATCAGTTTTGTTATAAATGTAAAGATCTTTAATTACCTGTTATATATTACATTTAAAATAACGTAAACTTTAAGTTTTCATACTATTATTATTAGCACCGCGTCTTACTACCCATTCGGGTTATACGCACTTACGCTAATGTGTAATGGTAGGGTGATTGTGAGATGAAATGAAGGACCTACAGTTTAACGTGGAATGCGAATCACGGTGGCGGCCTGGCATTCCCCACATTCACAAGATGTCTTGTCAGAGGTGAAGGAAGGGTTTGGTAATCAGATAAATCTTTGCCGGGACCGAGGATTGAACCCCGGCCGCCAGCATAGAAGTCTGACACCTTACCCCTAGACCACCAGGTCACCCAAAGTTTTCATACTATTTCATTTTTTTAAAAATAATTTTTTTTTTATCCAACTCGAAACAATATTTTAAACATAATTAAAAGGACTTATTTTTCGTTTTGGAACGTTACTGATTTTGTGTAATATAGTGTACACATCAATATCGTTTAATACAAGCATTGTATTTACTTGGAAAAGAGAAAATTCTTGTCATTTTTTTTTTTACATACAATACATGATTTTATGATTATTTTATCGTATTTTGAAATATTTAACCGAATAAAATATTTTATCAACTGCGTGTATGCATCATTGTAAAAAACTTGTTTACTGTTATGTTCAATCATATGGTTTGATTCGTCAGTCGCCATTTTGAAGCTATGTTTGTTAGAAGTTTTTGTGAAAGTGGTGTTAATATTTTTTAAGGGGAATAAAACTATAAATAAACTTTGTGTCCGACCTCAAATAAATATATAAATAATATTGGCCTAAATTACTGTGGTTAACTATCACATTAATATATTACCATTTGTTTTCATTACAGTCATCCAAAGTGATAGATGTCAGCTGTTGGCGTAGTGATATATTAGGGATTACTACTAGTAACCTTTCGAGCTGTCATCCAGGTAAACTTAGCTCGTGAATGACTTATATTTAGGAGTATATCTAGAGTGTGTGTGTGTGTGTGTGAGTCTATAGTGTAGCATTGTATGGCAAATAATCATTACTAAAAAGTATTCCTTGCCATTGTGTAACCTTAAGACTTATCAGGTAATTAAGGTTATATTATATGTGGAAACTAGATTATAAATGAATTGAATTAAAGAAAAATGAGTTTAATATGCATAAACAATAAAAGGATAGATTTTACCTGGACAATGTTATTTGATTGTTCTGTGATTTTCTAAATTAGTTAAATATATTTAACAATCGTGGGAAACAAATGCTTTCCCCAAATCGGCATACAAATTATGACAAAATGAGCCTAAAAAGACTAAACATGACACTTTTCCAAAGTGACAGGATAATTTACTTAAAATTAGGTTCATGCTGGATCTCAAACTTTGAGAAAATAATTGATAAATTTTATGTTCCCGAAACTTTACCGAGAAAAATTTTCTGGTATTTTTGGGAAAAAATATTAAAAAGTAAAGTTTATACATGTAATTTCTGCATTTTTATGTTAATTAACAATACTATTACTTTATTGCAGTCAAACTAACCTTATCTTCTGAAAAGAAGACAGTTACCAGTTACTTTTATCTCACAACTACCTTGGCAAATCACTGCAATAATAGTATTCAAGCTTCTATTCTGCTAATTTTAAAGGTGTTGATTCTCATTGAATGTAGCTTTGAGCTTATTAATCCTCCAATCAAGGAAAGAAGGAAACGTTGTGATATGTTGATAATGTTAGAATCATCTCAGTCACATTGCTTTTCAACTTCATCTTCAACAAAACTTCCTTCACACTACACTAAACACTTCGCCACTCACTCTAGTATTGTCACCATCGTCCAAAATATTACAATTACTTCCGCAATCGAGGGGAAGTAATGGTAATATATTGTTTTTAACCTTCTCAAATAAAATTATTCTATTTAAAATATATCTATGTATATATATTTTTTTTTACATCCAACTCTGTTTCTAGTCCAAGGCATGGGTCAGTTTTTATTAAAGCCTTATTTTTCCCACTACCGGCTTGCTAGGCCTGTTGTAGCTTCATATGCCTTGTAATCTAACTTAAAACTAGGATAGGCACAACATCCAGTCCCGGCTGTTAATTTATCAACGTGAAAGGGTAACTTCACGTTTCACTAATGATACATTTTTAGCTGTATATTAAAAATATTCATTTATTTTATTTTCATATTAACTCATTCCCTGGCGAGGTGTTGAATGTCTTTGTTTTCCCCAACGTTCCCTGGTGTGGGTGCGAATTGACGTTCTATTGCAATTAAGATATTGTGATGCCCTCTATAAATGAACTAGAATACTTCATATTGAAGCTATTTGATGAGACAACCAGTCCAATGCCATACAATGACCATGAATAAATCAATAAATGAGAAAATAAGTGCGTAGTGAAAATATGTGTTGGATAGAGGTATATAAGAAGAAAAATGGCTGCCGGGCCTGCGTAGATCGCTGTGTTAACCACGCGGCAAGAAGAGTCCAAGTGTTGAGATGTTTCTTTTTCATGGCTAGCCAGTCTAGAAGCTGACCCCTGGCTAACTAATCTCGGCTTAACACACTTTTGGCTTTACATGTGTGTTGACATGCAGTATAAATGCTTCATCAACAACTTTTAATGACCCTTCATATTTAGTTCACAGTAAACACAAATGAGCATAATATTTTGAATTCAAAAATGACTTAGTTAGGCCTACTTGAAAAGCACAACTTAATCCGTAATATTTATTTTGTCGGACTAAAGAGTTAAACAAAATTTTTTTTTTTTTTAAATAATAATAATTGTTAGGTATTAGAAACTTGGACTCTACCATTTCGGCACATGCTCACTTCTAAAACTTTCACCTCATGAACAATCGATTCCAAACAAACAATCGATATACGATACATAGGCCGGTAGGGATAAATAAACAGTTTTATCGCTGTCTGACTGTTGACAGTATTTATTTTTAATGAAACCCAACTAAATGTCTAACTTAAGGATTGTATGCAGGGTGACCTGGTGGTCTAGGGGTAAGGTGTCAGACTTCTATGCTGGCGGCCGGGGTTCAATTCTCGGTCCCGGCAAAGATTTACCTGATTACCAAACCCTTCCTTCACCTCTGACAAGACTTCTTGTGAATGTGGGGAATGCCAGGCCACCCCGTGGTTCGGATTCCACGTTAAACTGTAGGTCCTTCATTTCATCTCACAATCACCCTTCCATTACACATTAGCGTAAGTGTGTATAACCCGAATGGGTAGTAAGACGCGGTGCTAATAATAATAATGATTGTATGCAATAAATTGGGGTTCTTTACATAGTTGTAGATAATTAAAACCAGTTGGGTAGTAAAAATTAACAGTATTTTTATTTCAATCATCACTCAGGCGAGTAAACATAATATATGTCATGGCGACTAACTTTATATCGTGTGTAATGGCGGCTGACTTTGTATCATCCGTAATGTGTTCTTATTTCTGTTTTAAAAAAAAGCCGTAGTTTGTTTAGAGTTTATTTGTAATTCTAGTTTTGATTTTCAGTTTTTGGAGAGTTTTGATGTGTTTATTAAAATATTTACAAGAATGTCCGTGAGGTGAAAGTTTTAGAAGTGAGCATGTACTGAAACGGTCGAGTCCAAGTTAACCATACGGTTGGGAGGGTAGGGTACTAGGCACGTAAGATTTTCCACACCTAACAATTTTTAATTTTTTTAAAGAATATGTTTATCTCTTTTGTCCGACAAAATAAATATTACAGATTAAGTTGTGCTTTTCAAGTAGGCCTAGCTAATAATTTTTTAATTCAACATATTATGCTTTGTTTATGAGTTGAAAGATTCGATCATCGAATCCAGTAAAACACTGAATCCTCGAATCTCCAATACTAGTCAGGATTCGGTGGATCCGAAGATTCCAGTGGCCCATCTCTAAAAATTATACATTCGATAAAAGTTGAGAATTCAAATGTCAACTTTGGATTCAAGAAAAATAGAATTGGATCCAGCTCTAGTCAAAAACAAATTTAAAGAGAGGAATATAAAAACTAACCATTATTTGAGGGGTTGTTCACAGCAACATGGATAAAACATCTGCGAACAGAATCCTTTAAGTCATCATCCCTCACGAAAACAGGTAGAGCTCGGAGGTACAATCCAGGTATAAACGATTCCAACTTCACTTGCACAGGAACACTCTTGTCCATATTTACAAACAATTTGTTTGTTTCCAAAAGATACTGTAACAATGTCAAACAAAGGCTTGTTGGACCGAAGCAAATATTATCCAAGAATTTTGAATAGTTACCAAACCGAATCATTTTCTAGTTAAATATGCTGAAGTTTTTTTAAAACAATTAGATTAGTTTTGGATCCTAGCCCTGTAGGTTCTTAAACAAGTTCACAAAACAATAGATTGACTCGTCAAGGTTAGTCGGTTTTTTGTTGTGAATTTTATACTATTTCAATATATATTATCTTTACCCCTCAAAGTTAACGCATTTGTTGTGTATTATTCAAAGGATTGATTAGTGACTATGCAAAGGTTTTTACAAAGGCTGTTTTTGAGGGGATGAGGGGGGCAGTGCGCCTTAATTCACCTTAATTTCTGGTCAGTTTGGTAATAATTAATAAGCGTTTACTTTACCTCACAAGAATTGTTATTGAAAATAGTTATGAAGAAAAAAAAGTGTGAGAAGTGTTGAAAAATGAAGGAGTGGAAGAAAGAATAGTGGGGAGAGAGAGAGAAATGTACAAGGGAAGTGTGAGAGGAGTTGACAGAACGGTTAGGAACAGGGAGGTACTCTCTCGATATTGTGGTTCATGGTAGTAATGTACAAGGGAAGTGTGAGAGGAGTTGACAGAACGGTTAGGAACAAGGAGGCACTCTCTCGATGTTGTGGTTCATGGTAGTAATGTACAAGGGAAGTGTGAGAGGAGTTGACAGAACGGTTAGGAACAAGGAGGCACTCTCTCGATATTGTGGTTCGTGGTAGTAATGTACAAGGGAGTGTGAGAGGAGTTGACAGAACGGTTAGGAACAGGGAGGCACTCTCTCGATATTGTGGTTCGTGGTAGTAATGTACAAGGGAAGTGTGAGAGGAGTTTACAGAACGGTTAGGAACAAGGAGGCACTCTCTCGATATTGTGGTTCGTGGTAGAAATGTACAAGGGAAGTGTGAGAGGAGTTGACAGAACGGTTAGGAACAAGGAGGTACTCTCTCGATATTGTGGTTCGTGGTAGTAATGTACAAGGGAAGTGTGAGAGGAGTTGACAGAACGGTTAGGAACAAGGAGGCACTCTCTCGATGTTGTGGTTCATGGTAGTAATGTACAAGGGAAGTGTGAGAGGAGTTGACAGAACGGTTAGGAACAAGGAGGCACTCTCTCGATGTTGTGGTTCATGGTAGTAATGTACAAGGGAAGTGTGAGAGGAGTTGACAGAACGGTTAGGAACAAGGAGGCACTCTCTCGATATTGTGGTTCATGGTAGTAATGTACAAGGGAAGTGTGAGAGGAGTTGACAGAACGGTTAGGAACAAGGAGGCACTCTCTCGATATTGTGGTTCGTGGTAGTAATGTACAAGGGAAGTGTGAGAGGAGTTGACAGAACGGTTAGGAACAAGGAGGCACTCTCTCGATATTGTGGTTCGTGGTAGTAATGTACAAGGGAAGTGTGAGAGGAGTTGACAGAACGGTTAGGAACAAGGAGGCACTCTCTCGATGTTGTGGTTCATGGTAGTAATGTACAAGGGAGTGTGAGAGGAGTTGACAGAACGGTTAGGAACAAGGAGGCACTCTCTCGATATTGTGGTTCGTGGTAGTAATGTACAAGGGAAGTGTGAGAGGAGTTGACAGAACGGTTAGGAACAAGGAGGCACTCTCTCGATGTTGTGGTTCATGGTAGTAATGTACAAGGGAGTGTGAGAGGAGTTGACAGAACGGTTAGGAACAGGGAGGCACTCTCTCGATATTGTGGTTTGTGGTAGTAATGTACAAGGGAAGTGTGAGAGGAGTTGACAGAACGGTTAGGAACAAGGAGGCACTCTCTCGATATTGTGGTTCGTGGTAGTAATGTACAAGGGAAGTGTGAGAGGAGTTGACAGAACGGTTAGGAACAAGGAGGCACTCTCTCGATGTTGTGGTTCGTGGTAGTAATGTACAAGGGAAGTGTGAGAGGAGTTGACAGAACGGTTAGGAACAAGGAGGCACTCTCTCGATGTTGTGGTTCATGGTAGTAATGTACAAGGGAGTGTGAGAGGAGTTGACAGAACGGTTAGGAACAGGGAGGCACTCTCTCGATATTGTGGTTTGTGGTAGTAATGTACAAGGGAAGTGTGAGAGGAGTTGACAGAACGGTTAGGAACAAGGAGGCACTCTCTCGATATTGTGGTTCGTGGTAGTAATGTACAAGGGAAGTGTGAGAGGAGTTGACAGAATGGTTAGGAACAAGGAGGCACTCTCTCGATGTTGTGGTTCGTGGTAGTAATGTACAAGGGAAGTGTGAGAGGAGTTGACAGAACGGTTAGGAACAAGGAGGCACTCTCTCGATATTGTGGTTCGTGGTAGTAATGTACAAGGGAAGTGTGAGAGGAGTTGACAGAACGGTTAGGAACAAGGAGGCACTCTCTCGATTTGTGGTTCGTGGTAGTAATGTACAAGGGAAGTGTGAGAGGAGTTGACAGAACGTTAGGAACAAGGAGGCACTCTCTCGTTATTGTGGTTCATGTAGTAATGTACAAGGGAGTGTGAGAGGAGTTGACAGAACGGTTAGGAACAAGGGGAGCACTCTCTCGATATTGTGGTTGTGGTAGTAATGTACAAGGGAAGTGTGAGAGGAGTTGACAGAACGTTAGGAACAAGGAGGCACTCTCTCGATATTGTGGTTCGTGGTAGTAATGTACAAGGGAGTGTGAGGAGTTGACAGAATGGTTAGGAACAAGGAGGCACTCTCTCGATTTGTGGTTGTGGTAGTAATGTACAATGGGAAGTGTGAGAGGAGTTGACAGAACGGTTAGAACAAGGAGGCACTCTCTCGATATTGTGGTTCGTGGTAGTAATGTACAAGGGAGTGTGAGAGGAGTTGACAGAACGTTAGGAACAAGGAGGCACTCTCTCGATAGTTGTGGTTCGTGGTAGTAATGTACAAGGGAAGTGTGAGAGGAGTTGACAGAACGGTTAGGAACAAGGAGGCACTCTCTCGATATTGTGGTTCTGGTAGTAATGTACAAGGGAAGTGTGAGAGGAGTTGACAGAACGGTTAGGAACAAGGAGGCACTCTCTCGATATTGTGGTTCTGTGGTAGTAATGTACAAGGGAAGTGTGAGAGGAGTTACAGAACGGTTAGGAACAAGGAGGCACTCTCTCGATATTGTGGTTCGTGTAGTAATGTACAAGGGAAGTGTGAGAGGAGTTGACAGAAGGTTAGGAACAAGGAGGCACTCTCTCGATATTGTGGTTCGTGGTAGTAATGTACAAGGGAAATGTGAGAGGAGTTGACAGAACGGTTAGGAACAAGGAGGCACTCTCTCGATATTGTGGTTCGTGGTAGTAATGTACAAGGGAGTGTGAGAGGAGTTGACAGAACGGTTAGGAACAAGGAGGCACTCTCTCGATATTGTGGTTCTGGTAGTAATGTACAAGGGAAGTGTGAGAGGAGTTGACAGAACGGTTAGGAACAAGGGGCACTCTCTCGATATTGTGGTTCGTGGTAGTAATGTACAAGGGAGTGTGAGAGGAGTTGACAGAACGGTTAGGAACAAGGAGGCACTCTCTCGATATTGTGGTTCGTGGTAGTAATGTACAAGGAAGTGTGAGAGGAGTTGACAGAACGGTTAGGAACAAGGAGGCACTCTCTCGATATTGTGGTTCATGGTAGTAATGTACAAGGGAGTGTGAGAGGAGTTGACAGAACGTTAGGAACAAGGAGGCACTCTCTCGATATTGTGGTTCGTGGTAGTAATGTACAAGGGAAGTGTGAGAGGAGTTGACAGAACGGTTAGGAACAAGGAGGCACTCTCTCGATATGTGGTTCATGGTAGTAATGTACAAGGGAGTGTGAGAGGAGTTGACAGAACGGTTAGGAACAAGGAGGCACTCTCTCGATATTGTGGTTGTGGTAGTAATGTACAAGGAAGTGTGAGAGGAGTTGACAGAACGGTTAGGAACAAGAGCACTCTCTCGATATTGTGGTTCGTGGTAGTAATGTACAAGGGAAGTGTGAGAGGAGTTGACAGAACGGTTTAGGAACAAGGAGGCACTCTCTCGATTGTGGTTCGTGGTAGTAATGTACAAGGGAATGTGAGAGGAGTTGACAGAACGGTTTAGGAACAAGGTAGGCACTCTCTCGATGTTGTGGTTCATGGTAGTAAATGTACAAGGGAGTGTGAGAGGAGTTGACAGAACGTTAGGAACAAGGAGCACTCTCTCATATTGTGGTTTGTGTAGTAATGTACAAGGGAAGTTGAAGGAGTTGAACAGAACGGTTAGGAACAAGAGGCACTCTCTCGATATTGTGGTTCGTGGTAGTAATGTACAAGGAAGTTGTGAGAGGAGTTGACAGAATGGTTAGGAACAAGGAGGCACTCTCTCGATATTGTGGTTCGTGTAGTAATGTACAAGGGAAGTGTGAGAGGAGTTGACAGAACGGTTAGGAACAAGGAGGCACTCTCTCGATATTGTGGTTCGTGGTAGTAATGTACAAGGAAGTGTGAGAGGAGTTGACAGAACGTTAGGAACAAGGAGGCACTCTCTCGATGTTGTGGTTCGTGGTAGTAAGTACAAGGGAAGTGTGAGAGGAGTTGACAGAACGGTTAGGAACAAGGAGGCACTCTCTCGATATTGTGGTTCATGGTAGTAATGTACAAGGGAGTGTGAGAGGAGTTGACAGAACGTTAGGAACAAGGAGGCACTCTCTCGATATTGTGGTTTGTGGTAGTAATGTACAAGGGAAGTGTGAGAGGAGTTGACAGAAGGTTAGGAACAAGGAGGCACTCCTCGATATTGTGGTTCGTGGTAGTAATGTACAAGGAAGTGTGAGAGGAGTTGACAGAACGTTAGGAACAAGGAGGCACTCTCTCGATATTGTGGTTCGTGGTAGTAATGTACAAGGGAAGTGTGAGAGGAGTTGACAGAACGTTAGGAACAAGGAGGCACTCTCTCGATATTGTGGTTCGTGGTAGTAATGTACAAGGGAAGTGTGAGAGGAGTTGACAGAACGGTTAGGAACAAGGAGGCACTCTCTCGATATTGTGGTTGTGGTAGTAATGTACAAGGGAAGTGTGAGAGGAGTTGACAGAACGGTTAGGAACAAGGAGGCACTCTCTCGATATTGTGGTTCGTGGTAGTAATGTACAAGGGAGTGTGAGAGGAGTTTGACAGAACGGTTAGGAACAAGGAGGCACTCTCTCGATATTGTGGTTCGTGGTAGTAATGTACAAGGAAGTGTGAGAGGAGTTGACAGAACGGTTAGGAACAAGGAGGCACTCTCTCGATATTGTGGTTCTGGTAGTAATGTACAAGGAGTGTGAGAGGAGTTGACAGAAACGTTTAGGAACAAGGAGGCACTCTCTCGATATTGTGGTTCGTGGTAGTAATGTACAAGGGAGTGTGAGAGGAGTTGACAGAACGGTTAGGAACAAGGAGGCACTCTCTCGATATTGTGGTTCGTGGTAGTAATGTACAAGGAAGTGTGAGAGGAGTTGACAGAACGGTTAGGAACAAGGAGGCACTCTCTCGATATTGTGGTTCGTGGTAGTAATGTACAAGGAGTGTGAGAGGAGTTTACAGAACGGTTAGGAACAAGGAGGCACTCTCTCGATATTGTGGTTCGTGTAGTAATGTACAAGGAGTGTGAGAGGAGTTGACAGAACGGTTAGGAACAGGGAGGCACTCTCTCGATATTGTGGTTCGTGGTAGTAATGTACAAGGATTTTGAGAGGAGTTGACAGAACGGTTAGGAACAAGGAGGCACTCTCTCGATATTGTGGTTCGTGGTAGTAATGTACAAGGGAGTGTGAGAGGAGTTGACAGAACGGTTAGGAACAAGGAGGCACTCTCTCGATATTGTGGTTGTGGTAGTAATGTACAAGGGAAGTGTGAGAGGAGTTGACAGAACGGTTAGGAACAAGGAGGCACTCTCTCGATATTGTGGTTCGTGGTAGTAATGTACAAGGAGTGTGAGAGGAGTTGACAGAACGGTTAGGAACAAGGAGGCACTCTCTCGATATTGTGGTTCATGGTAGTAATGTACAAGGAGTGTGAGAGGAGTTGACAGAACGGTTAGAGAACAAGGAGGCACTCTCTCGATGTTGTGGTTCATGGTAGTAATGTATAATGGAATGTGTGAGGAGTTGACAGAACGGTTAGGAACAAGGAGGCACTCTCTCGATATTGTGTTCATGGTAGTAATGTACAAGGAAGTGTGAGAGAGTTGACAGAACGGTTAGGAACAGGGAGCACTCTCTCGATATTGTGGTTCGTGGTAGTAATGTACAAGGAAGTGTGAGAGGAGTTGACAGAACGTTAGGAACAAGGAGGCACTCTCTCGATATTGTGGTTCATGGTAGTAATGTACAAGGGAGTGTGAGAGAGGGTTGACAGAAAGTTAGGAACAAGGAGGCACTCTCTCGTTATTGTAGTTCTGGTATAATGTACAGGAGTGTGAGAGGAGTTGACAGAACGGTTGGAACAAGGAGACACTCTCTTCGATATTGTGGTTCTGGTAGTAAATGTACAAGGAGTGTGAGAAGAGTTGACAGAACGGTTAGGAACAAGGAGGCACTCTCTCGATATTGTGGTTCGTGGGTAGTAAATGTACAAGGGAGTGTAGAGGAGTTTACAGAATGGTTAGAACAAGGAGCACTCTCTCGATATTGTGGTTCTGGTAGTAATGTACAATGGAAGTGTGAGAGGAGTTGACAAACGGTTAGGAACAAGGAGGACTCTCTTCGATATTGTGTTCATGGTAGTAATGTACAAGGAGTGTGAGAGGATTGACAGAAAGTTTAGAACAAGGAGGCACTCTCTCGATATCTGTGGTTCGGGTAGTAATGTACAAGGGAGTGTGAGAGGAGTTGACAGAACGGTTAGGAACATGGAGGCACTCTCTCGATATTTGTTCGTGGTAGTAATGTACAAGGGAAGTGTGAATGAGTTGACAGAACGGTTAGGAACAAGGAGGCACTCTCTCGATATTGTGTTCGTGGTAGTAATGTACAAGGAGTGTGAGAGGATTTACAGAACGGTTAGGAACAGGAGGCACTCTCTCGATATTGTGGTTCGTGATAGTAATGTACAAGGTAGTGTGAGAGGAGTTGACAGAACGGTTAGGAACAGGAGGCACTCTCTCGATATTGTGGTTCGTGGTAGTAATGTACAAGAGATTGTAGAGAGGAGTTGACAGAACGGTTAGGAACAAGGAGGCACTCTCTCGATATTGTGGTTCGTGGTAGTAATGGATGTTATGAGAGAGGTAGCAGGAAGAGTAGGGGAAGGAATCATGAAAGCAATGGTATTTGCAGTCGACCTGATAGTGAGGAAATGAGGAGTGTGTAGTAACAGTTGGATGTACGGAATGAGGTGGTATTACAATATGTAATGAAGTTTAATGTGAAGAAGGGTGAATTGGTGATTACAACATGCAAGGAAAATAGGCGTATAAGAGGAAGTGATATTTGGAGGAAAGCAACTTAAGAAAGTGGAAAGCTTCAAGTACTTGGGAAGTTTGGTAGAGGAACGAGGAGGAAATGAGAGAGAAATTGTTGAGAAAGTGAGGGGAAAAAGTAGCCTTTTACAAAAGTGTCAGAAGTCTGGTCTGGGGTAGAGATGTACTATGTCCCAATATTGCAGTATGCATAAGAAATCTGGGTGATGAGAGCAGTATACATGGGTCATTCTCAAATTGAGGGACAATTTATGTATCCAGCCTATATAAATATTTTGTTACTTTTAAAACAAGCAATAAAACTTTTTTTTTCTGTAGAAAAAGGTGTATAAAACTTTATAGAAACATTTAAATATGGTAATATAAAAAACAAATTTGACCAAATAATTATTAAATGTCCCTATCATCACCTCACTATGTCCACCTCTGAATTTCAAAGTTTAAATTCTAAACAAAAATTTTAAAAAAAGTAAAAAATATATATAACCACAGTAAAATATTCTCGTAATACTGTTATTTTTGTTGGAAAATTCCATTTTAATAAATTACTCATGAATTTTGAAATTTTAATCGATGTTTGTTTGTTTCCAAGTTACGCATTGGACAGACACAATATTTTAAATTCGACGATAAAACCTTCCAGAATGTTCCGGTTCTCTATTAGCTGTAATGTGGTGCTGTCCTGTACCTACTAGTTCCTGTTATTTCTTTAGTTAAAAGGTTTATTTAATATTATTCGGTCAATGTACGAAAATTCAGGTGTATTGTTTAGAATATGTTAATTGCAAATAACTTCGCTAACGTGTATATCACTTGGAGTTTTTGAAATAACTAAGCCAATAACAGTTCTGATGAGCATAAAAGGAGGCAGGAACTGGCCTCATGTTTGTCTTCCACTTTACACTTATATCATGGTTTTGAAAAAGTCTGCCAATAACTCACTTTGCTAACATTGCTTGGTAACAAAATGGCATCTATCACCTTGCTAACGTCAGTTAGGTGACAAAACTATTGATAGTCACATAGCTCAGATAGAGTTAGCAAAGTGAAATTTTAAATGTAATTAGCAATTTATTTAATATAGTACCCATTACGGTTGCTACAAATATTTTTATTCAAATTAACCTTTTAAAATGTTGGCAATGCCAATATTTGGTTGAAGCTTCATAATGTATTATACTTAGAAGCTTTGTATTGATACGTTAAGGTTTCATATGATACTTTGACAAAAACCAATATGAAAAAAATAATTTTAGTTATTTTCTTTACTTTAGAAATACTAGACTATTAATTTTCTTTCTACAGAATTTTCATGAAAAATGGCCAATCAATGTAGATAATCAAATAGTTGGAGTTCTTTCAACTCCAAAAAATTGTTCTTAAGGGAAAATGTGTTTTTTATAAATTCCAAAACTTTTGTTAAATTGTAAATGTGTGCCAATTTGTAATTTAAAACTAATAATTTATAGCACCAATAACACATATTTTTTCAATTGATAAGCAAGCTTATGGCCATTTTAGTTTCCATCATTAATATTTAGTTTTGTTGAATTGCTGAAGTATTTCAGAATTACACTTTTTGTTTTTGAAGAGTAAATACTATAAAACTTACTTCGCTCCACAAAGTCCATCACTTCGCTAACTACAATAAAATCACTTATTTCACATTAAAAGTCTTAGTAAAAAAAACACCTATTATTAACATACGAGCTATTCAAAACATAAATAAAAAAATGGGAAATGTAAGTTAATTTTCTTTGTATTTTGGATAAATTTAACGTTACAAGCCTATCAATTTTGTATGAATCTTCACTTACAAAATCCTTATTCCAATCAATTTTTAAAAAGTAACATTTTTTTATATATTTTATTAAAAAAATATGACATACTTATTAAAAATACATATTTTATAGAATATAATATACATCTGAAACAGCGTTAGCGAAGCGATAGATTATGGGTAGCCACTTTGGTAAAACTAAAATATTGTAAAATCAAGCTTTGCTGGTATTGTTCCTTAAGTTTCTTTAATAAATTTAGTGTAATCAGAAAATAAATTATCCTTTTCCTAAAAATTTTATTTTTTTATTATTTGTCCCTCAATTTGGGAGTGACAAGGATGGACAGAGTGAGGAATGAAAGGGTGAGATTGAGGTGGTATGGACACGTGAAGAGGATGGAAGAGAGGAGGATGTTCAAAATGAAGGTGGCAAGCAGGAGACCAAGAGGAAGACCCAGGAACAGGTGGATAAGTAGTGTGGAGAGGAGAGGAAGCGTGGAGGAAGAAAGGTGTGGGGGGGACAGAAGTAAATGGAAAGGCTGATGTTTGATAGATACCCTACCAGGGACAGGAAACTGAGCATGATGATGATGATGATGATTATAATGATGATTAAATATGATCGAAGCTTCACAGAACCCTGTATTAGATATCTTTATATATATCTGCAATCCCCTATCGTTAGCGCACATGTTTAAATACAAATTTAATACAATTTTTAAAAAGAAAAATATAGTCAGTCACCAGAAGCACGTCTATCTTCACATTGCGTGACTCTTATCTGCCCTAAAGTATATTTGAGATTTGAATAAAAAAAATTAGGGATGAGTCCTTTAATCCTTCACAATATTCAAGATTTGAGGAAATTTCAGATTAAAAACTCAAATCCTTGAAAAAAATTAAATAAAATGTTCAAATTTTCAAGTGAAATTTGTTCTCAGGCTCTGATACTACTTATAGGTGTCTCAGAACCAATTATAATTACAGAATGAATTTAACAACCAGGCCCCAGGCCAATAATTTAACACTTAACTGAATTTGTAATAAATAAAATGATAGAGTATTAGGAAAATGGTAGAGCACAAATAGAAGTAAAAACACTAACACATATTTACACACACTTTGATATTTCGATGCTATTACAAATTATTACAAATTTATTACGTCAATGCACTTTATCTCATACATACACTTAACTGAATGTATTAATGTTATAATTAGAGATGGGTAGAATCCACTATTTCTTGAATCCGAATCAACATTTTATTTTCGAATCTCGAATCCAAATCCTAGCAAATCGTTATAAATTTTAATGATTTACAAATAGACTTACATTACACAATATAGGCCTAAACTGTGAATTAAGGTTTATTTCAATCAACCCCCCTCCCCTCGCAAAATAGAGGTTAAAATCCAGCCAAATTAAACAATCTACTCTCATATTATTGTTTAAAAATCAAATCAATCAAAATTTGAGTGTCTTTTAGTTATTTTTAAAAGTGTTGTTAGAATGGGTTAAGTTTCTAAAAAAAACATGTGAAACAGATTAGGCCTAGATATCCTTTGATAATTATTAAAGGATATTTTATTGTATTAAAATGGCAAAAATAAAAATACAAACAGATATTTTTAATAAAGACTAAAACAACATGCTTAACAATTAAACATACATTGGAAATAGTGAACTCAATAATGATTAAGTATGTTTTATTATTATTTTCTTTTATATACATTATCTATTTTTGCATAGAAAACAAATATATTCGATTCTTGTGATATATCGATTTCTGAGAATACTTTCTATTTAAAATACGAACATATTTTCAATTACAATATGTTCATTTCCATTTTATAAGGCAGGACTACGTTTGAATATTTCCACAATTACTTCAATAACATATTTAAAAATAATAATAAAAACTAAGTTAAAATCAATTTAAAAATAAATAATGGATTAGCAAGTCGTTATTTGATTCTTAAAACTCGAGAGCGCTTACTAAGTGATCAGATTACCTGAATCGATTTTAAACAAACAATCGATATACGATACGTAAGCAGGTAGGAATAAATAAACAGTTTTATTGCTGTCTGACTGTCGACAGTATTTATTTTTCATGAAACCCAACTAAATGTCTAACTTAAGGATTATATGCAATAAATTGGGGTTCTTTATATTATTTTAATCATCACTCGGGCGAGTAAACATAATATACGTCATGGCGACCGACTTTATATCGTGTGTAATGGCGGCTGACTTTGTATCATTCGTAATGTGTTTGTATTTCTGTTAAAAAAATATGTAATTTGTTTAGTTTAATTTGAGTTTATTTGTAATTCTAGTTTTGATTTTCAGTTTTTGAAGAGTTTTGATGTGTTTATTAAAATATTTACAAAATTGTTCGTGAGGTGAAAGTTTTAGAAGTGAGCATGTGGCGAAACGCTCGAGTCCAAGTTTCCCATACGGTTGGGAGGGTAGGGTGCTAGGCACGTAATATTTTCCACACCTAACAATTTTTTTATTTTTTAAAGAAGATTTTATTCATGTTTATCTCTTTTGTACGACAAAATAAATATTACGGATTAAGTTGTGCTTTTCAAGTAGGCCTAAGAAATTTTTGAATTCAACTTATTATTCTTTGTTTACGAGTTGAAAGATTCAATCATCGAATCCAGTAAAACACCGAATCCTCAAATTTCGAATACTTGTCAGGATTCGGTGGATTCGAAGATTCGAGTGGCCCATCTCTAGTTATAATGAATGGACTATTTAAGAAAAAATGTAAACATTTAGTTACATTTCCTATTATTATTATTATTATTATTAGCCCCGCGTCTTACTACCCGTTCGGGTTATACGCACTTACGCTAATGTGTAATGGTAGGGTGATTGTGAAATGAAATGAAGGACCTACAGTTTAACGTGGAATCCGAACCACGGTGGAGACCTGGCATTCCTCACACACATTTCCTATTATTCTATTATTTTTATATTTTCTCTTATATATATAGCTATTCCAAGATTAAAATTCTATATATGAAGGTGAAATGGAGATTAAGATTCGTACAAAAGTGAATTCAACCCAACTTTATAAAAAAATGTATATAATATTTGGAATTTTAAGAAAGAATTTATTTTTAAGAGTTTCCTAGTGGTTTAGTCCAACAAAATTATAAAAGGAAAAACTGACAGCCAAACCCTAAAACATTAATTTACCACCTTAATGAATGTAAATTAACACTATTAATAAATGTTATTACAACAATCCAGTTTATTATGAGAGTGACACCTTAGATCATGCAACCACCATAGCAGATTCTTTCACAACTAAATAATTATGTGGAAAAATATCACAGTAAAAGTAAAAAAAAAAAAAAAAATTGCAACTTTGTAAAGTTAACCTCTGTTTTGTAGGATTTAGATTTGGATTGGAGCCATCTCTACTTACGACCCAATCAGAGCGTTTATCAAGAGATGAGTTGAGAAAAAGTTCGAAATTGTGTGGGCCGGGCCATGCTTGATTGCAAGGCAGGGCTCCTGTTGAGGATGAGGAAGATGAAGATGATGACACAGCAACCTCTAGAGAATGGTTCGATTCCTGGA
This sequence comes from Timema cristinae, assembly GCA_039000515.1. Lineage (NCBI taxonomy): Eukaryota > Metazoa > Arthropoda > Insecta > Phasmatodea > Timematidae > Timema > Timema cristinae. The sequence goes on from JBCFYV010003105.1 coordinate 25,362, forward strand.
AACATTTTTACACTGCATTTTACTAAATGTATGTGTTAAACACACTTTAATTCAGTAATGGGGTAAGGTGAGGAAGGTATAGTTTGAAGGGAGAGGGGAAGAGAGAGGGAGAGAGGGTGTGTGTGTGTGACATTCATATCCTTATCTCCCAGACATTGGCTATTCTGTCTATTGCGAGAGTGATAGAGTGTGAAGTCACCGATGCAGGTAGATAGGAACACACTGCCTTTAATTACAGAGTTTAAACATCTGAAATCACTATTTTCATGTCATTTATGTCACTCTTACACACATATACCAGAACTGTTCCTTGTACCACCCGATATAATACACTACAAGAGATTATGGGATTTGTGTTACTTAACTACAAGACCTTCAATCAAAATTAGTATAAAGTAGTTTAAAAAACATGTCATGGTGTGAGCCTACACGCAATTTATACTGACAGAGCGGCTGCCCCCGTTAGCGATGATAGTGCTAACATTTGTGGAGAGAGGGTGTCCTGTGGTCAGCACAAGTCCTCCAGTTGTCAATCTTGGTTTTTTAAATCGGAACTGCTACTTCTTTGTTAGAGTAGCTCCTTATTTATCTTCACAAGGCTGAGTTTTACCACCGGTTCACAGATACATTTTGGAAGCACCTTGGATCGAACCCAGGACTTGACAAAAATAGTAAAATTTCCCTTAAACTGGATAATTCACTGATAAACGGATTGGACCTTTCGTGAGACAGAACACCTAATAATAATGATAATAATAATAATATAATTTTTATTTATTCATCATGAATATATTAACACACCTTATTTTAAGCCCCACAAATATATATTGAGGACCAAATTCAAATAAGTAAATAACATTCAAAGTTGCATTTCTTCATAGTGGAAAAAAACAAACAAAAAAACATACAAACTTTTAAGAGAACCCACCTAATTTCACAAAACTATGTATTCTATATTAAGTTTACTATAACTATTACAACCTAGCGAGAAATTTTCGATTATAAAATTCCCCGACTGTTCCAAGACATCTACTAAACATCAATATTTTTATGAGTTATTTTTCCAGTATTGAATATTTTAGGTAATATTTGTGGCCCTGTGCAATGTTACCAGACGTCCTTTTCCTGGGCACATCCTACATTTCAACCATCTGTCCAGTGTACGAGAGGAATTTTCAAAAATTACAAAATAAATAAATTTGTCATTTTTTGGTGTTATTTGCTCTCAAAGTGATCTAGCATTTAGAAATCCTGCCATAAGATGGCATTTCAGTTATTACTAGCACAGTCTTTGGGTGTTTTCATCAACAAAATTGCCATGCCCACACGATGTTTACGTACTCATGTTCTATTGGCTGCGTGTTTGGTGTCAGGCAGCCAATAACATAAGTTTGTCCTAATTCTTTCTGTAGTTGTCTCTGTTCCAGGTGGTGTGTGGACTGTGGATGTGTCTATCTTAGGTTTAAAAATGCCTTAAGGTGCTAAAGTATTTTTACAGTTTTCATAGAATTGAGATCTTTTGGCCAAAAAAATCAAATATTTCTCCAGTAGCAACATAGAGTTTGGTTTTCTGCACATGCTAATATCATCAGATCTTGAATATCTGTCAAGGGTGTCCTAAAATTATGTCAAAACTTTTTAAATAAAGAGAAAAAGTTCTGAAAAAATTCCAGGACACCTTAAAAGATCTTGAATATCTGTTGATATTATCATGTGTAGAAAACTAAACTTTATGTTGCTATTGGAGAAATATTTGACTTATTTTGGCCAAAAGATCTCAATTCTATGAAAACTGTAAAATTACTCGTGCTCGCTTCTACTTAAATGCCAATTTAGCGATAGCTTATCTAGCAAATACAAATCATCATAACAAGGTAGAAATGAGTGCCTCATTTGTCCTGCAGGAACGTACTTTTCCGTAACTAATAAAGGTAGGCCAGATAAATAACATCTTCATTAACAATATTTTAAAACAGGTTAACTGTATTTTGTTTGTATACATTTTTCTATGAACCGTGTGTTTTATTCATTTTGATTGTATATATTTTAATTATTTTTTTATTACTAACCATTAAATTTGATGTCATTATAAATAATCTCTTAACTATCTTAACTATAATTGAGTTTAATCTTTGTAGGGGCACAAGATTTGGAAGTTCATTTCCAGTCGCAGAAACACAATAAATATATTTAAAGTTGCAGTAGCATTGGAGAGATGTATAAAGTTTTTTTCAATCAATCAAACAAATCTATGCAATTAGTAAATGCAGCAGAGGCAGCTCTGGCATTTCACACTGTTGGGCATCATTCATCGATTATATCTATGGAATTTAAGCCTAAGCTGAATGCTGAACTGTATTATGACTCTGATGAACTGCTAATAAAGTGTATTATTATTATTATTAGCACCGCGTCTTACTACCAGTTCGGGTTACACGCACTTACGCTAATGTGTAATGGTAAGGTGATTATGAGATGAAATGAAGGACCTACAGTTTAACGTGGAATCCGAACCACGGTGGAGGCCTGGCATTCCCCACATTCACAAGATAACTTGTCAGAGGTGAAGGAAGGGTTTGGTAATCAGATAAATCTGTGCCGTGACCGAGGATTGAACCCCGGCCGCCAGCATAGAAGTCTGACACCTTACCCCTAGACCACCAGGTCACCTAATAAAGTAAAAAGTGTAACGTGCTAAGACAAAGACTGGAACTATATTAAACAATTCTTGGGTCACATTCTGTTGATGTTATGAAGGAGTGCTACAAGGAATATCTTGTTTTGGTGTCTGCACAGATGGTAGCAATCATAGATCTATGAAAATATTTCCACTTCTAATACAGTATTTTGATGTAAGAGGTATCCAAAATAAAGTTCTAGAACTAAAAACAATTCCCAATGAAACTTCTGATACAATATGATCCTACATAAGCGATACAATAAATACACATGATAAATGTATAAAATTGTCTGACGTAAGTAGTACCAACACAAATTTTGGAGGACTTAAAAGGGTTGAGGGTAAAAATATTTTTAATTAATTAAAGAAATAATTGAACAAGAATTTAATTGGTGTAAATTGCACAGCATATATCCTTCATAATGTATAAACATGGGACTGACAGTTTGAAGGTAGATTTGGAGTGCACTGTCGTGAAAATGTATAATTATTTTTCCATATATACTGTAAAAACAGAATGAATTAAAGAGTAGGGCCTAGGCCTAATGTGAATTTGTTGATGTAAATTACAAGCAAATACTAAAACAAGGTGGCTATCTCTGTTTCAAGCAATATGTAGGATACTTGAGATATTTGAAGCTTTGCAATCATATTTTTTATCTTTGCCTCGTCCCCATAAAATTCAGAGTATTTTTTATAGCTAGATTTACTTAACACATTTTTGTGGAACTTAGATTCTCTAATGTCTGTTTTTCATGATAACAACAAGATACAAAAATAAATTCTATAATTGACATCAGTATTCATTATAATAGATAATGTATCTTCAAAGTCAGAAAACCAGTTGGAATGTTCATATATTTCACTTAAGACCAAAGAGGTGTTGTCATGTGCTCAGAAGGAGGGATTTCAAAGGAAAGTTTCAAATGAAAGGTGTAGTATTTTTAAATATTAATAATTGATGATGTGAAAGTGTGTCACCAATTATATAATTTAAACATATATATATTGAACACAACGTGTCAGTCCTTGAAAATTTGTTAAGTATTGATAAACGGGTTAAGTATTTTAAGAATAACAAACACAATAAATATAACTAATAAATAGTGAAAATGGCAGAATTATTATTTTTCATTAACAAAACACAATTGACAAATGATAGAAATAATTGCATGTAGATCCAGTAAAATATTTATTGTTGGTGAAGTATAATTTTAATCATGTGACTTGTTCTGAATTTTATGAGTATATTTTAAACCAACTGAGTATTTTCAAACAATTAGTTCATCAGAAAAATATGTTTGAACGATCATGAAGTGATTTTGAACAAGTATAGGTTGAACATGTAACATCCTACATTTTTCTGGAATGTACCACATTTTGAGCCTCCATGTCCTTTTCGTCAAAGGCATCTGGTGACCTTGGCCTCTGTGTAAATGTGTTATAAAACAAACGCTGTCCAACCATCTTATTTTAGAACCACCCAAAATAAATCCATTTTGTTAACATATGAGAAATAAAATCTCTCACTCTATCTTTAGTTTCAGGTTGATGCATTTGTTGTGTTGGTAACAATGTATACTAAGAATATTGATTGTCAATTGTCGTGTGCCACGTTGATGCCATATTATTGTGCTAGTGAATACATCCACATTTAATCAATTTTGAAGAAATTTGGTGTATTTTTTAAATAAGGAAATGGAGTGTCATGTGGGAAAAAACAAACATTTTTGACATAACCTTTTGTTTGAGTTTAACCAAAGAGCAAAAACATTGGAGATCGCTAGAACAATTTGTGATGAGATGAATTTCATCAGGGTAGATAGAGTATGGCAAGAAAATGGTTTTCTTGTTTCAAAGAGGACCATTTTGAACTGAATCTCTCTCCATATTCAGGAAGACTTTGATGAAGACCATTTAAATGCTTCAATCAATTAGAGAATGTACCAATGAGGTTAATTAATGTGGGCAATCAACCATCGTATGACATTTCCATTTAATGGGCCAAGTTCAAAAACGGGGAGCATAGCTTTGAGCAATACAACAAAAATCAGCGTGAGACCATTTGTGCTTCTTTGCTTGCTCGTCATTATTTAGCTCAACATTGATTGTTCTCGCCTTGAGATTTATTGCCAGAAACTTAAAACACCTTAAGGCTGCAATCCAAGAAAAACTGCCAAAGACTGCAAGTTAGTTTGCGCCACTATAATGCCTGGCTGCATTTCACCAACCTGACAAAAATGGTTATCCAAGAGCTAAGTTGGGATGTATCCCACCTATTTTCCAGATCTTGCGCCATCAAATCTTAACCTTTTCCATAATATATCCAATAATCTTCACAGAAATGTATTTCATAACGAAGCTGCTCTTCAAGCTTGGCTTGACAACTTCAACTCCAAACCACAGAATTTCTTCAGATGTGGAATCAAAAAACTACCAGAACATTGGGAGACAGTAATAAGCAATGCAGGAAAATATATTAATGATTCATTTCTGGATTTTGTTCATGTAGCATGACTTTGAAGTCAATAAAATTTCTGTGTGGAAAACTATGTACTAATGCATCAACTAATATATTTAGGTAATATTATTATTATTAGCACCGCGTCTTACTACCCGTTCGGGTTATACGCACTTACGCTAATGGGTAATGGTAGGGTGATTGTGAGATGAAATGAAGGACCTACACAGTTTAACGTGGAATCCGAACCACGGTGGTGGCCTGGCATTTCCCACATTCACAAGATGTCTTGCCAGAGGTGAAGGAAGGGTTTGGCAATCAGATAAATCTTTGCCGGTACCGAGGATTGAACCCCGGCCGCCAGCATAGAAGTCTGACACCTTACCCCTAGACCGCCAGGTCACCCACATTTTTAGGTAATAAAAGTTTCATTTTATTTAGTCATGGGTTTAATAACCAGTGTTTCATGAACTTAACTAAATTTTGAGACAAAAAAAGATTCTACTTTCCCTACTTGTAGCCATTAAGTCTGAATTAAGTCATATTGTTTAATCCAAATTATTAAATATTAATTCTAATTATTGCGTTTGTAAACATTGCAAAAAAAAATCCAGATGTTAAATTATAAGAATAATCAATATACAGGTTGGCTGATCTTAAAGAAACTTTGGGGACTGTTGGCAGCTGTTGCGTTTGTGTCAATGTTCAAATTAATAAACATTTGTATTTGACTTGAAAATAATACTATTTTTACACATTTAGTGTTGACAGGATTAGACTAAGAACATTCATATGGACAGAAGCAAAGATGAATAACGTTCAGGCCAGAAAGAAGAGCATTATTAACTAGTTCGAGCTCTTGGTTTATCTGTTGTACTCACTGGTGGCATGGACGGCTGATCAAAGAGATTGAAAAACTCTTGTCCCATCGCTTCTCTGCCTCTGGAAACAAACCAGAAAAACAAACGTTGAATTTTCTTTTGGGTGGGGTGAGCAACCAATGGGTAGCAACACAAATTATCCCATCTCTTAGAACCAAAATACAATTATGACACATTTTGATTTGATTTTTACACATGTAAGTACCCATTTGAGTTACATGCAATAAGAACGAATAATACATCTTTTGTAGGAAATGTACCCATATTTGTGTGGAGGGAGGGTGGGAAACAATTTAGGAACATCCCCCTGTCATTGGCAATCCAGTCTGGCATGAGAGTGACATGTTAGACCATGTAACCGCCAATGGGAGTGGCACTGCTATTATTTATAATTTTGAATAAAATAATATTTTCCACATGAGGGTTACCTAAACTATGTGATTGAGACAAAGGGGATAGATAAATAGCTTGGAACGTGAGGAAAAAGAAGGGTGGGGGACTTAAGAAAGAAAACTTGTTTGTTAAACAAAACAAAAAAAGGCAATTATGAGAAAAATCTAACAAACATCATCAAATTATAAGGGTAAAATAAGATTTTATTAGTTCATAAAGCTTAACACAAAGGTTGTTTAAAGGCCTATAACATTTTTAAGGTAGGAGTGTATGTGAGTGACAGCTAGTGCTAAGTTCTTTATTGCAAACAATGGGCCAGTTTCATAGTCAAATTTAGTATGCCTCAAGTGCGGCGCTACACTAAGTACATGACGACACCTACCTAAAACTCAAATGGAATGAAAAGATTCCGAGTGGTCTTGGAATTCCTCCCACAGTAAGCAGTTAGAGCTTTTGAAAAAGTTTATGTCAATATACAGTAACCCCATGGCTTCTTTGGTGCTGATTGACAGCTCACAGCTGACTTCTGACAGTCAACATTTAGGTATATACCTCAATTTTGACCGTCAGAAGTGACAGCTGGTAAAAACATGTTTTTGCAGAGCATATGGTTCGGCGTAGGGATACGTATTTTGGTCTGGTAACTTTTTAAAGCTGTCAACTGTCAGCTGTGAGCTGTCAGTCAGCACCAAAGAAGCCATGGGGCTACTGTACCCTTGCAGGATGGCAAGCCCATTTTATATGCTTCACGACCACTTACCACCACTGAACAAAATTATGCTCACGTGGAAAAAGAGTTGCTCGCTGTCTCATTTGCATTCAAAAGGTTCAATAATTTTGTGTATGGTCACGAAGCTGTGACTGTTCATTCAGATCAGCCAACCAACTCCATCATTGTAAAATTTTATAATAAAGGAAATTGATAAAACTAAAGAAAAAGGAAAAATAAAACTACTAAGAATAAATTTTTTGAAGAAAGCCCACC
>JBCFYV010003106.1:0-32101 GCA_039000515.1 Timema cristinae
GCATTCACTGTGGATAGGTATTTAAAAAATAGTGATTCACTATCACCATGTAAAAGATTTGTAGTCACCACACTCGGAATAGGACGCCAGAACAATGTCCCTGACCAAAGTATGGTTGTAAGGTGATTGAAACAGTTCCTTGTTAGTGCAGCATTCCATGACCAAGAAAGACCTTGCCGTCCAGGTCACAGTAAACACCTGCTTGAGTGTAAGGGTCCGCAACACTCTACTTCAAAGTCCTCGGGTATCGGCTGTCATGCACAAATGAGAGTAGGGAATATTGATCCACTTCCTGCACATCATCATTTATGGAGACCTACACTTACATACATACCAGGACATTATTATTCACACTAACATAGACAAAGACTTTCAGGTACGCTTGGAATTAAATACAAATAATCTGAATAACCTCTTGATGTCGTATGAGTCCCATTTTTAATTGATCGGGAGTGTAAACATGCAGATTGCTGATAATGTGCACCAGAACACACCCGATAGCTTGTTGAGAAGCCGCTCTTTATTGATTGTATGAGAGTGTGGTGTATCTTCCGGTATCATAGGCCCTTATATTTTCGAGGATACTCAAATCTGTGTTATTACAGTTGATGGATATCGTTACATTCCATGGGTGTGAAACCAAAACCTAGGCAGATCCAACTATTTGGGGAAACTGCTCATACTGTCCACCAGTCCATGGCCATCTTGCAGCCTGCGTTTCCTGGTAGATTCATTCCAGGTTTGGGGACATTCATTGGTCGGCGTGCTAGCCAGATGTATCTACCGTGGACTTCTTATGGGGTGTTTAAAGATTATGGTTATTGAAACACCTTCTCAATCATTATTAAACTTAGGACCCGCCTCGGTGGCGTAGTTGGCTAACACGCTTGTCGTGTTGAGCTCGACTGCTGAGGACCTGGAGATCGAGGTTCGAATCTCGGTCGGGTAAACTAGGGGTGGTTTTACCTAAATGGTTTTCCATTCTCCCTCCACGCAAATGCGGGTTCACTTCCTCTAATTCAACCTTAGTAATTCCTAATCCATTAGCGTAATTAGTACTTAAAGCGTATAACCCGATCGGGTAGTAAGACGCGGTGCTAAATAATAATAATAATAATAATAATAATAATAATAATAATAATAATATTAAACTTAGGTTAGGATAAGAGAATCAACTTGGAACATGTGTTAGATTGTGTGATGCAAGCTTTATTACGGTGGTTGGAGGAAAATGTGTTGTCGTTGATAGCGGTTACTATATTATGTTATCTTCATTTATTGAGATGTGATGTCTATATCATCTATATGAAATACCTTTGTTTGTGTACTGTAGCTATTATTCAATATATTATTTGATTTATTATGTAATGGAGCCATATTCAAATACGACTAGCCATTCTGCCCAGAAATTTGCATATAAATTTATGTATATTCTTAGCATTAAATAAAATTGTTATAGAATTAAATTAAAATTTTATCTGATAATTAAGTTTTCTTAGTTAAGAAAAAAAAGATCTATATTATGATTAAATATTCTAGCATGTGTGTATATACAATTTGATCCGTACTATTATATTATCTCTTTAAAAAAAATTCATCTTAGCCAAATATACAATGCACATAAGCAATATGTCATTAATAATTTTCTTAATGTAATGTATTTTACTATAGTTATTTCTACAAAAAATAAATGAAGCTAGACCAAATTTACCAAATATTTATTTTCTAAACAAAAATAAAATTAATGAATCAGAAAGCCGAAGCTATCATCTATGCATTTTAGTAAGGCTAGCACCTCTTAGATATCATATTATGAAAATTGAAAATTGACACCTGGACACGGGAATCGAACCCGGGACCTTCGGCGAAGTACACCACTGCTCTTACCACTGAGCTATCTAGGATTCGTCCCGTGCTCATGGTCATTTTTAACTCATTTTAAGTCAGAGTCTATGATGGACGTGCGGAAGTCGTCAGCTTATAAACATATGATTACATAAGATCACAGCCATCAGACAACGCAGCCACCTGCGACTCGGTAGTTGGCATGATTCCCTTGTCCAGGTGTCATTTTTCAATTTTCAGAATATGATATCTAAGAAGTGCTAGCTTCACTAAAATGCATAGATGATAGCTTCGGCTTTTGATTCATTAATATATGCAATCCCGAACAATTATAATATATATTGTCAAATGGCTACAATCATGCCAATTACCGAGTCACAGGTGGCTGCGTTGTCTGATGGCTGTGATCTTATATAATCATATGTTTATAAGCTGACGACTTCCGCACGTCCATCATAGACTCGGCCTTAAAATATGAGTGAAGAATGACCATAAGCACGGGACGAATCCTGGATAGCTCAGTGGTAAGTGCTTTGGCGTACTTAGCCGAAGGTCCCAGGTCCGATTCCCGTGTCCAGGTGTCATTTTTGAATTTTCAAATTATGAAAAATAAAATTGTTTACTTTTAAATACAGACTCATATTTTATTTAGGTTTAAATCACTACTCTCATAAATATTTAACACAAAAGATAAATTGTTAATAAATCAGTAAAATTAATAAATATGTCATTAATATATTTAAAAAATTATAATTAGTCTTTAAATCAAAAAGAAGAATATTTAATTAATACTTTTAAATATTTAACAATATTATTATCTTATTATAAATATATTATATATATTTAGTGAAGAAATATTCCATAGCTTGTGTAAAATAATACATTCATGTAGAAATGATAACTTTATCTGTACATAATATTTAAATAGCTCTAATGAAAGTTATATTCTTGAAAATATAAGAGATAAATAATTTTTATTAACGTTCAGTTTAATTGTTATGCCAAAATTTTATTACAATTCAAATTTACTTAAAAACAAATAAAACTTCATTATTATTGTAATATTGTTAAATATTTTTCAGATACAAAAATTGTGAGAGAAGATTTGGGAAAATGGGAGATTGGAGAGTGGTACGGGACCAGTATGATGCAGGTGAACACTAAATTAAAAATGATTTATTTTATTAAGGAATATTGAATTGATACATTTACGTAAATGGTATTTTAGGTTTTCTGATGTAAAAATACAGAGGGTTATAATTTTTATCTACACCAGTTTTTGTTGAGAACACATAGATAAAGAGTGTTCAGTAAATAAGTAATAGATTATTGGCAATACAAGTTTTCTTATTTTAAATTCCGCAATTATATTTATACCTTCAAATTATATTTAAATTTAAAAAGTTTCTAGAATATAATTTCAGAACTAGTATATAATTTACAATAATGTGAAGCAACAACAAAGGAATACTTGACCTGACAAATACAGCACAACTTTGAAAATTCCATTGATGAGCCTATGTTATCGATGCTCCAGGGCATATATATTTGGTTTTCCGTAGCTAATATCAATATAACATAGAAATCATATTTATAAAAATTACAAAAATAAAAATAGCTGCATGGTATAAAGTTTTTAAAATCACCACTAATTAACATATAAGTAACAACTGTTTTGTTCGGAGACAACTGCTATATTCAATTTCGTATAAATTTGTTTTTGATTTCCAACTCTTCGAGCCTATCAACAGCGTTGAAAAATTTATTAATGATTAGGGACGTCGTCACCCTCATTAATTTTCAGGAGGATCAACTGTTTCAAGAATGTGACTTTTGTTGCGGGTAAAGTTTTGATAATCTATTCCACACATCTTTTGAAAACTTACAGCTATTAATATGTCTAGGTTTACTGGGCGATATAATTAAAGTTAGACCTGTTCTTCTTTCTAGTGTTAATGTAATATAATATATCAATAAATTATTTATAATTAAATCCATGGGGCTTTTTAGAACTCAAGCTATCTGAAGTAGGTAAATCACTCTTCATTGGGAAGTTTATTTTTTAGTTATAACTGGGACATTAATAGTGTATATTAATCAATTATTAGGCTATAATAAAAGCGATTTATTATACCTATACTCATAAAATTAAATATTTAAAGACCATGACCTTCATAAGGCTATATTTCTCATATTTCCTGGATAATTAACCAACGATTATAGCTATGGCAATACTAATTTCTAAATTATTAATATTTTCACAATATATTTTTAAATGTAACGTTTAATAAACCGGTTTTTTATTTCTTAAAAATATCAAATAAGTATCACTACTTATTGTTTTTGTTTATCCCATCAACTTAATTTAATTATACATATCTTTATATTATTAGTCAAAAATATAGTCTATCTATTAATTACTAAGATGTAATCTTCTATGTCACTTGAAAAAATATTCAAAATATATTAATTCTACTTACATCTTAAACCTTTGTTTGTCAACAATAATTTTCTTATTTAGAATAAGTAATAAATTAATAAAATTTTTAATGTTTAAGTCATTATGTTTTAGTACTATAAAAGATGTTTTAATCCTTAAACTCATTTCTATGAAGGGATTAATCAATCAGTGGATATATGCTCATATATTAATGGTAAAGTTAAACTCTATTTACTAATTCAAAAGTTTAAAGGGATATAACAATCACATAAGTTAATCGTCTTAATATCACACCCGGATTGTAGTTATAATCTTTTTTATTAATATGAAGAGTTTGTGTCTCTGTTTGTCTGTACTTCATGAGAACTCCGAGATTTCTACCACAAAATGACGAATGACATTTAGAAATGAGTAGTCTCTATAACCCGCTTTAGAGGCCGCGTCGTCAAACGACCTAATATCGTCTTGGAATAGACCGCCGAAGATGGGTAGATCTGTGTTTGATACCAGTCAAGTTCACAGATGGTGGTTTTCCACTATTCCTCAACGCAAATGGGTGTGCAGGTCCTCTAAATGAATCCTTCCTAATCCCAAACACAATAATATATTTAAAGCATAGGCGTATAACCCGAATGGGTAGTAAAACTAGATGTCTAAATAAAAGTATTCTTGTGTACACAGTTATGCACTTCAATGATGAAAATTTAGATTTTTAATTAGATGTTTAGAATTAATTAAGAACTGTATTGGAAAGATTAAAATGAAGTGTTTATTTAACCGTCTGTTTGAAACAAAGGAAAGCGTTGCCCAGGGTACTTCTAATTGTATAGAATCACACTAATAGCTAAGCTACCACAGAAATCTTATTTAGTTGGCTTAAATCCGATTAAAAATGAGCACACATTATTCTATTCTACAAATTTATTTGTATGTCGTTACTTTAAAATCTTATTTGATGTTTTAGAACGTATTTTTGAGTAGGCGGTGCCCAGTTGCTGTTTCTCCGTATTCCAATGGGAGCCTCGGACTTCTCTTTGAGGCCTTACACCTAAGATGATATAGAAGGAGACGTTACGTTAGCGCATTTCGCTCTTATTGACAATGACTATGAATATAAGGTAACTTTGATAATACATTTGAATTATTTTAATTATATTTAAAAAATTTCTATATTTTGAATACAGGCAATAGAATAGGGTCGGTGACGAAAAAAAGAACCAGGTTTGCCTTGTGTGTTTTTTGGTAGTTGTTGGGTTTGTGTTGATAATGGAATAATGGCATACTTAACCACTATAGAAGGTGTTGGAAGTGGTTTTCACTGGCATTCATGAAAAATGTGCTAATGTTATATTTTTCAGGAACAACTCACGCTTGTTATGAGTTAATAAAACATATAATTGATATAATATATTTCTGTACTATACATGTAAGTGTTAACTTTTTTAAATTATTGGAACCACATTTAGCCTATTCATAGCCTCACAATAAACGCAGATTATTGTTTATCATAAAGTGGCCGTTCCATCAGTGTAGCTCGTGTGGATTTTCTCTGTGCCAGTTCTTATTGTTCTGAGAATGTAGACTTCTAGATAGATGCAACCATGCTTCATCGGACTTTTGTATCGCAATTGGTTCAATGGTCTATCCGCAAATATAAGCATTAGGCAATTGCATTACACCACATGCTTCTCTCTATCCCCCTTATTAATCTCTTGCACAACTTACACTCGATACGGCATCAGGTGAAGCGATTTCTGTACACGTCTACGTGTTGTTCTACTGATGTCCATCTACTGTGACACTCTTCTTTTTGATTTAACCGGGATTCTAATAATTCATCCCTATATGTATGCAAAAACTACAGGTGACCATAAAATTAGTGGTATTATTTTATTAAATTTTTGCACTGGTTACGGAGCTGCACTAAAACATAATACACTATTTTTTTCTGCAATAGAAAGGTCCGGTAATTAACCAACAAACAGTCCTGTGTTTTTATCTAGCACTGTGTACACATAAGCCTACACATTTGCAAATATTTTTGAATCAAATACTGTATGTTAGATACACTCTTTCAAAACACTACTGCCCTCAGCAAAGAGTACCTCTTGACTGGTGGGAAATTACGCGTTACGAATGGCGTGGTCATGGGACATGGCATGCTAGTAACGTAGCAACAAGGTGATACCAAGGCCTCCAGACAGCCAGATGCATCATGACTCTTATCAACAAGTGGAGAAGTGGTTCTCTTTTTGCGGCCCATCCCATAAAATATTAATCTTGAATACACTGTTTTATCAAAACATTTATAAAAATAAACATTTAATAGTTATAAAAAAATCTTAAAGAATTTTAAAACATATCTAGGATATCATCGAATATAGTAGTTTAAAAGCCCATGTTTTTATTTTACATGATTAGTTATTCTATGGCAATATTATCTGAAAGGTTCAGTGCCACAATTAGAAAAGTACGCCACCTATCCGTATCTTGAGCTAGTTATATCCAGTCTCCTCATGGCACCGTATCTCTTTCCAATCCATTCTAATGTTATCCTCCCATCTGCATCTAGGTATTCTGAATGGTACGTGACAATTTATTAAAAAAGCTGTATGTATGCTTACAACGTAAAACATGTTTATTAGTAGATTTATATTTATATAGATCTTTAGATAATCTAAATTTAATTGAAATATTAAAGGATTTGAAATTTAATATCACTATTTAGAACTAATTATTTAATGATAAAAATAAACTTTATTTCCCCAAAAGTTAATATCTTATTACAATGTTTAATCGTTTGGGTATTCTGGGTAAGACAATAAAAATTGTAATATAAATAAATGAACACTTAGCTTAATCGGCAATTCTTTTGTTCATTAAATTGAGGAGACACGATATAATTTCCTAGTGTGGATAAAAGTACAAAATTGTTAGATTGGGTTTTTACCTTACACAATGACGGAGACAAATTATGTTATGATTTAATCTCTTTGTTCAGAATGCTCCTATTGTTTAAGCCTGAAAAATGTCTATAATGACAATTTACTTACTTTATTGTACTATTTGTAGTTTCAAATCCACCCTCCCTGTTCATTAGCTCATCCGAGTGAAAAATCAAGAGGCTCACTACCACAGAAAGCTAATTTTTCAGACATGCTGATAATATAAAGGTCATTTCAAAAGCATGCTACCGATACAATTCAATGTTTCAGACCGAAATAATTAATAATTGGTCAATTTAAGCCTAGAAGCTCAACAGAATGGCTTTGGCAAAGACTGATTATAGAATCATTAGAAATGTCATCATCTTTGCGATTCTAATACACAAACTAATTATCTGATGATCTGAGAAAGTAATCACGAAAGCAAATCTAATAACGAACCAACAGTATATTTCACATCATTGATTGAACTTTCTTCTAAATTGTAGGGTTTTAACAATTCAAGAAATAATGCTGGAAAAAATAAAAGGGTTTATAAACACAAATTTATAGGACAATACCTACAAGGGCTTATATAGCTCTTACTCTATAGAAGACTGGATGAGAGCATCCAAAGAAACCACTGGTGAGCAACACCTGGAATATCCAAGAAGGTTTTTAAGAACTCGATGGAACCCTTCTGGGTCTATTGCACAGTCTCCTAAATCCTAAGTGAAAGTCTCTCACGTACCACTTTTACCAAGATATCGAGCTGAGATTCTCTTTGCTATATCACAGATTCTCCAAGTCCTTGGGTGAGAGACTCACACAGAACATGGGCGGACAGTATATTTATCAGCCAAGTAGAGATTTTGAGCATATATAGACCTTCCTAGATGTATCGTAGGGTTTCCAATAACGTGGATATTAGTATTTGTGGGGGTATTAGAGCTGGGTCAGGGTTGTAAACTCATGGGTATGAGATAAATCCTTGCCCTAGTGGCGACTGCCCTTATTGGATGGAACAAGAGACTTCCTGACCGTGGCTGCGGGATGTTCCTCTTCTTGTAATACTGGAACAGTGCTTTCTCGTAGAGGCCCTTGGACAACTTTCAGAGGGTTAACCTGATGGATCGATATCTCTTCAGGGTGTCTGTGTGGAAAATCGCGGGAAGGGGAACTCCCCCCCTCACCACACATTAGGTCGATGGTAGCAAGTAGATTCCGGGAAAGCTGGCAAGGCTGCCTAATGGGGTCCCCGCTAAGCAAATTAAGTTTGAAGCATATTTAGGGTGATTCCTAAGGCTAAGCATATGACTGCCTCCGAGTTCCCAAACGGGGAGAAACATGTAAAATATTCTTTTAAGGTTTTTACTAAGATAAAGCATAAGCCCCCAGTAGGGACACCTAGATTAAACCATTTTTGAGTAAGATGATTTCCTAGTTTTTGTCTTTACTCGCTGACGTGAACATCAAGCACTCATGGAAGAAGGAGCCAAATCCTCCATTTAATGGAAGCTGGAAAAGGGAAGTTTTTTAATCTTTCCAGTTATGACAGTGCTCGATTTCAGGCATGGTCTAATAGGTTCATAAGCTACCTGCTGAGTGCGTTAAGTGCGTAGTTATGCTCAAAGGATATAACCATTATGTCATATAGGTGCCTACTAATAATATCTGTTCCCCTAACACTGGCTGCCAGATCGCAAAACACTAAACTGGATCACCATATGAAAAGTTACTGAATTATATAAGTAGTTTGTCTGGTGACGTAATGATGTTGTTATTTAAGGTTTGAGGAATCTAGAAGTTTTTCTTATAAAGACTGTATAAACCTCTGGAGACAGTACTTGATTCAGTGCATAGCCATCTCTCATTGCAGAGTTCTGTTTTAGAGGTTCCAAGATGAAGTCAATTTATTACACTTGTTAGAAGCGTATTCCTTTCTTTTATCCAATGATTTATAATTTATAAAATGTTGGCAGATTCCTATCTTGAAGCGTGCGACTGAAATTAGAGGTCAAAAACTCAAATTATTTACATCCCCATGGTCTGCTCCTTGGTGGATGAAGATAAATAGTACCACAGGTATCAGTCATCTAGCGGAGGAATACTATCAAGTATGGGCAGAATATTTCGTTATGTAAGAAAGACAAATTTATTAAGTAGATTAATATTTTTAACATTTCTCTAATATTGTTCATATATTTAATTTTTATCAGAGGTATTTTGATGATATTGACGATATAGGTTCAAGAACTAAAAATTAGCCTTTAGCTTATAAGAGTCAAATTACTCAATTTATAGGGCAATTATTCATAAAAGATCATTAATATTATAGCATGGCAAATTGGTATGTATTTATACAGAACAATGATTTGAATACAACGTTAAGAACTTTACATTTTATTGGTGACTTGGTGGTCTAGGGGTAAGGTGTAAGACTTCTATGCTGGCGGCCGGGGCTCAATCCTCGGTCCCGGCAAAGATTTACCTGATTACCAAACCCTTCCTTCACCTCTGACAAGATATCTTGTGAATGTGGGGAATGCCAGGCCACCACCGTGGTTCGGATTCCACGTTAAACTGTAGGTCCTGCATTTCATCTCACAATCACCCTACCATTACACATTAGCGTAAGTGCGTATAACCGGAATGGGTAGTAAGACGCGGTGCTAATAATAATAATAATAATAATAATAATAATAAATTTACATTTTATTATTTATTTAGACCATATTAGAAATCTTAAAAACCAAAAGTACTATCAATCGTAACTAAACATTTTGGAAATAGTAGGTAAATTAATTGGATTCGTGAGATATTATATTTGTAATAGTCACAAGTTTAATTTTGTACCCCTATGCAGATTTTGATTTGTCATCAGGTATTTTGATGCCTACGCACAGCAAGGGATACGTTTTTGGGCTATTCCCCCCAGAAAGAACCCATCTAAGTCTCTGACCTTGCGACGAAGATAATCTCCATGGGATGGACCAAAGAGAACCAGACTCCGTGGATAGCAGACTACCTGGGACCTACCATGGAGAAAGGAGGCTATGGAGATCTAAAGATGATGATCCTAGATGATAATAGATCAAGGCTCCCAGGATGGGCTGAGACAGTGAGTCACTAACCAACTCTAGTACTAAACAGTAGCAAATAAGTAAAAACATAATAAACCAATGATTGTCACTTGTGCCATATTTTATTAAAATATTCCACTTGTAGGCAGTCATATCATAATAGCATACAAAGTTTTTGCTGATTAAAAAGTTCAATGTAATTTAAGGGAATTATTATATCTTGATCAAACAATTATTTAAATGAGGTTAATTTACATCAACTGTTATCAAAGTCTTACTATATAATAATATGTTAAAATATATATTAATTAATATCACCCAGGTTATTTTTGTATAATCCATACAGGTGTGCAGGATAAGAGGACAAATTAGCATTCTATTGCTTTCCATTAGTGTATTTATGATATGTAATTATAAATATTTGATTGATGGTTTAACAATTTCCCAACATGCAAGGATATTTTAATATGATATAAAAACAACTAAAAGTAGTATCATCAAAACAATAACTAAATTGAAATTAAACGTTAAATATTGATAAAGAAACATATATTTATTTTGATACGTCCAATTGATAGGAATGAATATTCTCAAATTTGCAGATTAAAAGCTGGGTTCTACGATACACATTTCCTGTAGAAATACAATAAATTATAATAAACAAGCTAAATTAAATCTCAAATAATAGAAAGGTTAGTGGGTAAAAAATATCACCAAATCCTCTTTCTGTGTATCCATTTATATTGTACTTCTATATTAAGTAACCATGCATATAATATTATTATATGACTTGTTATATTTTCACTACGATTACAATAAATAATATGTTTTGTTTTCAGGTGTTTGATAATGCTGATGCTAAGAGCTATGTAACAGGAACTGCGGTCCATTGGTACACAGATGAAGGAATACGTCCGAGTGTTCTCACTCAACCCACGAGCTAGATCCAGACAAGTTCATCTTTTACACAGAGGCTTGTAAATGTAAGAAGTTTGCTTTTAACTATGTTTAAATCGTGTCTTACACAGAGGCTTGTAAGAAGCTTTATTTTAACGGTGTCTGTTTAGTTCGTGTTTTAAACAGAGATTTGTAAAAGTAAGGATCTGTGTCTGCTTAAATCATCTTCTATACAGAGGCTTGTTTTGTAAGTTTGATAGGGACGATAATGTTATAAATATTTCTGGGTGTGTTGATGGGTTATATTTCAATAATATTGACAATTTTATCAAACTCTACTTTCTTTATACTTACTGCTTTAGCACAGCTATGAACCATACTAGTAATAACATTCACTATACAGCCAGTCCCTGTGATGAGTGGAGTGAATCTGTCGCTTTTAGTGTTTGTTGGTTAATTTATTTTTTCGGGATTGGTATACTGATGTGCAACAGTGCCTTCTTGCTCAGTGAATATATCTACAGGAAACTACTTCATTCCTCATTTCCATAGTACGCCACTTCCTTGGCTTAAAGCTGACGGCTAAGTTGTTGAGGATACAACCGGACCTCCAGCTGGCTATTATTCATGCATATTTATTTAATGTGGTTTAATTTGTCCATACCCAGAGCCCTGAGTTTGTGGAGAACACGATATTTCGCGAATGTTAGATATGGCATTTTTTCTTTCAGATGTTCACATTTCAGTTTACCCAGGATTCCAAATATATGCTCAGAATTGTCGCGGTAATTCGCGAAATCGGCGTTTTAGCGCGATACTCGTGATTTTAAACGATGTCCGTGATAGTCGCGATTTGCGGCATTCGCGCTTATATTTTGTCTTTGTGACTTGTACATACATTTCCCGGACCAGCTGCCACTAAATCTTACTTTATTAATAAGTTGACAGCAAATATTTTTGCGGACTAGTGTTCTTTACTGTTTTGTCCAAACAAAATGTAATTTTTGGTTTTCACTTCAATATGTTTAGCTTACCTGTTTCAAACATTGTCCTGGAAGTCTAGTTTTAACCAAAAAAGTCACCTTAATCACGAAAGTTTGGTAAAAACCACTTTTTTAACGCTTTTGTCTTAATTCAATAATTTCGTCGCAAAAATAGGATTTTTGTAAATCACCGCTTATCACCGCTTTTGGGAAACTCAAAAACTAAATTGGGCTTTTTTATTCACCATAAAAGCAGGGCTCTGTCTATACCAGAGTTTTAGTAAGACACTAAACATACATAAATTGTTTAGAAAAATTAATTATTTTTAATTCTTGATATTTATGTTTTGGTTGCACAAAAATAAATCATAAAATACATAGAAAAATATTTGAGTAGGTCTATGAATTTGATTAGTTGAAGATGTTTTATTACTTAACTTAAGATTTTTCAATGTATGTACAATAAATGTAGAGTAAAATATGTTAACAAATGTCTTCTATAAGAATATAAAATTGGTGACTCAGAATCATATTATATCTATACTTATTAAGGATTGATAAATTTTTAAATGTCATACACTAAAGGTTATCTTTTAAATAATAAAAACACATTTTATTAAAAGTTAAGTGTTGAGTACTTAATAATTAAATATTAGGCTTGTACGGCGAAGTATTATTTGTTGTTTATTATATATTCAAATGAAACAAATTTCTTCAATAAAACCTTAGAACATGTTATATAATGTAATCATGTTTAATATTAATTGCTATACATTTTAATGTTTCGTAAAATTATACTATACTTTTTCTAAAGACTTTCACTAAAGATGTATTATAATATATCACTGCCCTTAAGATGTCAATGTTGTCTTAAGTCTTTATACATAGACTCTTCGTAACAAAACCAAAATTTAATTCTATTTTTCATTTTCAGGAAGAAATTATTAGAAATTGTTGATTTTCGATTATTTTTCTGCATTAATCTCTTATTAAAAACTTTAAAAATAAGTAATCATGTTTATAAATTAATATTATCGTAAAATTTAGAGAGATCATTATTATTTAATATAGGTGTTAGGTTTTTTCTATTATAGTTGTATATTTTACACACTTTGTAAATTTGTGCAAACTAAAGAATCTTACTCATTTGTTAAGGATTCAAAGAATTAATCTATTCTTTGAGCTTCCTGTAGCGCTGAACTAACTACAAACTATTGGTTTCATTCATCCAAACTAGCAAAAATATTACGGGTTTAGGCAGAATTGATATTAGAATTTGACTAAAGTAGTACGACAGATCTCTATCTGCATGCACGGTATATAGATGTGGGCTGAGGAGGTAAAGAGTATTATCGGTAATCGCTAGTCGGATAAACGTCACGCATTCACTGTGGAGAGGTATTCTAAAAATAGTTATTCACTATCACCGTGTAAATGATTTGTACTCACCACACTCGGAATAGGAGGCTAGAACAATGTCGCTGACTAAAGTACGGTTGTAAGGTGATTGAAACAGTTCCGTGATAGTGCAGCATTACATGACCAAGAAAGACCTTGCCGTCCAGGTCACAGTAAACACCTGCTTGAGTGTATGGGTCCGCAACACGCTACTCCAAAGTCCTCGGGTATCTGCTGTCATGAACAAATGAGAGCTGGGAATATTGATCCACTTCCTGCACAGCATCATTTATGGTGACCTGCACTTACATACATAACAGGACATTATTATTCTCACTAACCTAGACAAAGACTTTCTGGTACGCATGGAATTAAAACACGATATTCTGAATATCCTCTTGATGTTTGATGAGTCCCATTTTGAATTGTTCGGGTGTATAAACATGCAGAATCGCTGATATTGTGCACCAGAAAACAACCGATAACTTGTTGAGAAGCCACCCATTATTGATTGTATGAGAGTGCGGTATCATAGGCCCTTATATCTTCGAGGATACTCAAGGCTGTGCTATTACAGTTGATGGATATTGTTACATTCCATGGGTGGGAAACCAAAACCTAGGACAGACCCAACTATTTGGGGAAACTGCTCATACTGTCCACCAGTCCATGGCTTTCTTGCAGCCTGCGTTTCCTGGTAGACTCATTCCAGGTTTGGGGACATTCATTGGTCGGCGTGCTAGCCAGATGTATCTACCGTGGAATTCCTATGGGGTGTTTAATGATTATGGTTATTGAAACACCTTCTCAATCATTATTAAACTTAGGTTAGGATAAGAGATTCCACGTGGAACATGTGTTAGATTGTGTGATGCAAGCTCTATTACGGTGGTTGGAGGAAAATGTGTTGTCGTTAATAGCGGTTACTATATTGTGTTATCTTCATTTATTGAGATGTGATGTCTATATCATCTATATGAAATACCTTTGTTTGTGTACTGTAGCTATTATTCAAATATTATTTGATATATCATGTAATGGAACCTTATTCAAACACGATTAGCCATTCTGCCCATAAATTTGCATATAAATTTATATATATTTGTTGCACTAAATTAAAGTATTATAGAATTAAACTAAAACTTTAATTGCTAATTAAGCTTTCTTAGTTAAGAAAAAAAAGATTGATATTAAAATTAAATATTCTAGCATGTTAGTATATACAATTTAATTTTTATTGATATATTATCTATTTAAAATATACATCTTGGCCAAATGTACAATGCACATAAACAATATGCCATTAATAATTTTCTTAATGTAATGTATTTTACTATAGTTATTTCTACAAAAATTAAATGAAGCTAGACAAAATTTACCAAATATTTATTTTCTAAACAAAAATAATATTGTTTACTTTTAAATACAGGCTAATATTTTATTTTGGTTTAAATCACTACGCTCACAAATATTAAACACAAAAGCTAAATTGTTAATAAATCAGTAAAATTAATAAATATGTCATTAATATATTTAAAAAACTATAATTAGTATTTAAATCAAAAAGAAGAATATTAAATTAATACTTTTAAATATTTAACAATATTATTATGTTATTATAAATATATATATATGTAAATATATATATAGTGAAGAAATATTTTAAAGCTTATGTAAAATAATCCATTCATGAAGAAATGATAACTTTATCTGTACATCATATTTAAATAGATCTAATGATAGTTATATTTTTGAAAATATAAGAGAAAAATAATTTTATTAATGTGCAGTTGGATTGTTATGACAAAATTTGATTACAATTCAAATTTAATTTATAAACAAATAAAGCTTCATTATTATTGTAATTTTGTTAAATATTTTTCAGCTACAAAGATTGTGAGAGAATATTTGGGAAAATGGGAGATTGGAGAGCGGTACGGGACGAGTATGATGCAGGTGAACACTAAATTAAAATTACTATATATTATTAAGTAATATTGAATTGATACATTTACGTAAATGGTATTTTAGATTTTCTGATATAAAAATACAATTTTGATCTACACCAGTTTGTGTTAAGAAGACATGGATAAAGAGTGTTCAGTAAATAATTAATAAATTATTGGCAATACAAGTTTTCTTATTTTAAATTCTGTCATTATATTTATTCCTTCAAATAATATTTAATTAAAAAAATTTCTAGAATAAAATAGAATTTCAGACCTAGTACATAATTCACATTAATGTGAAGCAACATCAAAGGAATACTTGGCCTGACAAATACATCACAACTTTGAAAATTCCATTGATGAGCCTATGTTATCACTGCTCCAATACATATATATTTGGTTTTCCGTAGCTAATATCAATATAACATAGAAACCATATTTATAAAAATTACAAATATAAAAATAGCTGTATGGTATTAAATTTTTAAAATCAACAATAATTAACATATCAGTAACAACTTTTGGGTTTGGAGACAACTGCTATATTCAATTACGTATAATTTTTCCTTTTGATAAAAGATATATTTTGATAAATATACTAAGCCTCTTCAGCTATATTCTGTCTTCTAAATACATTTATTTTCCTTTATTTTATCTTGGTGTTTGTTTCCGCATCAGAGTGAAATATTCAATTGTTTTATATTTTGTTGATTCATAAATACTCCGTTCACTCTTAAAGGTAACAGTCCATCAGTGATATTTTATGGCACTGTTTTTAAACCATTCTTTTCGTTTATATATTATAAAGTCTAACCGCCATAGGAAGACGGCTGACAGCTAGAAACGATACTAACCTACTTTAAAGTAAAGTCAGTTTAAACTGTAACTTTTAAATTATAATTAATATAAAAAATTATCACAAATAATGTAATATTTTTTGTGAATTTCAGCTCTTCCTATGACAGTTAGACTGTACTTGTAAAAAATGTATAATTGAACTAAAGGAGTAAGCCTGTCAATATTGTAACCATTGATTTATTTTATTTTTACACTCTTGCAAATGTAAAAAAAAAAATTTAATGTGTACTTTTTTAGCTTCGAGATTTTAATGAATATCTTACTTTTGATATGACTCATAACTAAAAAATATTCTTGTGTGTCCTTGGAATGTTGTTTTTAAGTTGGAGAACTATCAAAAATTGATTTTGTTTAAAAATGGTTATCAGGGAATTATTGGCAAGGTGGTCTAGTAAATATAAAATGAGATTAAATTATTGGCTGAATACTTATATTTGAAAACTTTTTCTCAAATTATATCCACCAGTGGTCCATGTTCCATTGTTGGTAAACCACTGCTTTGACCACTGAAGGGTTAAAATGGATATTAAGATCAAGGGAAGTAATATATAGCCTATATAAAATGTGTGATATACTTGTGGTTCCAGGCATTCAACAACTGGGTAGCTGGCTGGACCGACTAGAACATGGCTATCAATGAACAAGGAGGTCCAGCTACATTTGACTATAACGCGGCCATCATAGTTAACGCCACATCTGATGAGTTCTACAAACAACCGCCCTATTATTTCCAGGCTCATTTCTCCATGTTCGTCCTCCTGACTCTCAACATGTCTCCCTGACTTCAGAAAACGATGGAGGACTTCTCAACGTTACCTTACTCACTCCGGGAAATGACGTTATCGTGGTCCTCATGAACTCGTAAGACTCGATAGAAAGGAGGTTTTGGTTAAAGTTTACTTAAGTGTTTTAATGTGTACCACTTCGTATAAGTATAAGTTTATTGTAAATGAATGTAATATTTAATGATTTTATAGTAATAATGATAAATCTATGCTGGGGTTCTGGGTTCGATCCTCGGTCCCAGCATAGATTTATCTGATTGTCAAACCCTTCCTTCATCTCTGACAAGACTTGTATTAATCACAACTTGTGAGTGTGTGGAATTCCAGACCTCCTTCGTGGTTCGGATTCCACGATAAACTGTAGGTCCTCAATTTCATCTCACAATCACCGTACCATTACACATGAGCGTAAGTGCGTACAACCCGAACGGGTAGTAAGACGTGGTGATAATAAAAATAATAGTTATAATAAAAATGATAAAGGTAGGTTTTAAAAAAATTAGTTTTGTTAACATTGGTAAATAATTTAGTGAAAAACAGACTAAATACAGCCGACTGGGATTCGAACTCATATACTACCATCGTATTTAATGGTAGTATATTTAAGAAAAAATTATGTTTTAGTTAATTTAATATTTATTCTAAAGAAAGTATTGAATATTTAAACTTTAAATAAGGGATTTGAAATTAATAACGATAAAATTTTCCCAATTATATAATATTTGTTTAAAATATCATAAGTGTATCACTATTCGCATTATTAATTTTCAATGTGTTTTAGTCAAAATGTGAGTGTCTACGTGCTAATCAGTGACCCGGACAGAGGACATATCTTTGTTGGTGTGCAAGCGAGAAGCATAAACAAAATTATCTACAAATGAAAAGGATAGAAAACATCATTGTATACGTATAATTTTTAATGATAATTTAATAGATTTATTCTACTTTTAAATACGTGGCCAGAATTTTTCTTATTGAAAACGAGGGATGAGAATACATATGCTATTCTTTTATATTATTTAAATTCTTACTTAAAAATTTGCCTTTAGATGGGTCTATAGATCCTCCAACAGATCTAGTATATATAGTCTATAGATTGTTGCTTGTAATCATAACATGCCTTTACCCGCATTAAAGTTTGTAGTTCGTTCTACATAATTGTAATGATCTTTCATTTAGAAACATAAACATAATTATATATTTTCTGTATTTAATAAATATATATAACTTATATTAAGTGAGAAATTATTAATTTAATAAGTGCGTGGATTAATTGATCTTTAACTTTGCGTAACAATAATCCACAACTGTGAATATATTTTCAATTTTAGCAGTGGATGCCCAAGTCATGTTTCGGGATTGTCAATTTCCAACATAGGATAGATATCTTGCCATACATCTTTCTATGAAAATATAAATATTTTACGAAATTTTTCGTCAGAATAAGCCTAAAAGTATTCTGGAAATCCCTAGCATGTCTCCATTGAATCACCGCTACTTGATTAGGCTCTTCTTCAAAATTCTAATCATTTAATTTAAATACGTGACTTTTCGATAGTCAAGGAGCGCCATATCTTTTAGACAACACAAAATAATAATAACAGATGTGTGACATCTCTATTGCTCGTGCGCGCCGTGTCACAGTAGCGCTATACATAAGGGATAGGTGTAACGCAGAGGCCAGGTCGAGACGTACCTTTGGAGTTTCTCAAGCACGCGTTCGTCCTAGCAAGAAAATCAACCGTCCTCCCTCTTTTCTCCTACTCGTTCTTGCATACGGGCCTTGGTGTTTTTCGGCAGATCTTAGGATGTATAGTAACGCTACCAATGAAGCTCGGGCACTACAGTGTGATACATTCATTTAGATTCAATGTGTATTAACGCAACAACACACCGGAATGTCAAAAAAATATATAATAGCAAAATATGTGTATTTGTTTCATTTAGCGCCATCCTTGGAAGACCTAAGGGCGTCTCGACGAGTCTTCCCACCGACAAGCGGCGAGACTCATTACCCCAGAAACACACTCCTGGGTCAACTCGAGGTCCAATTGTCCCAGGTAATGGTTATATGAATTGTACCCGTGACAAGCGGCCAATTGGCTCTTGTCTTCTAGAATTTGCAAGTGACTTCGATATCGATGTTCTTGAATCCCGGCCAAGCGTACTGAAGAGAAGGTTGTATAAAAAAATTATATTTTTTATTTATTAAAAATGTTTACATTGCCTGCTACGTGTTATACCAAGCTTAGATCACATATTCTCAAAGTGATGTCTACAAAGTTCGTCCAGGGAATCCATGACACATCTTTATATATTTTAGATCTTATAATATTGAATATAAAATGGTAAATCACTGGTGTTCACTAAACATAATGGAGATGCCCTGTCATGTTAAAGCCCAGCATAAAAATTGAGGCCAAAATGTAGGGGTTGGCCACGCTTCTTGAGCTTACGACTTTAAAAAAGGCATTTTGGTATTCAATTTTAAATTTTAGTTTTATCGTCAGCTGGCACAAAGAACATTCATAAAAAAGAAATGAAATATTTTATGCATTTTCTAACTAATTATTTGTGTGATTAAGCCCGTCCCTGTCTTCGTGCTTAGAAAAGAGTTATAAGAATCCGTCTTAATATTGAATCAATCTTCAATTATATAGTTCACATTAATTATCATTAATTATTATATTACAAATATAACACATATATTCATTATAATTTTATTATCATTCATTTAAATGTAAATTTTAAAAAGTGAACATTTGTTTAATTTTACATTATTTTGTTATGGTTTTTGTATTAAAAATGTATGACAAATTCGTCCATATACAAATCTATATATACAACTTGTATCTAAAAATTGCATCAAACTTTGGCAGGATATTCCTTGTGTGAAAATAGACTAATTCACATCAGCAACCTAGGGTCCATCTTGAATATTAAGGGTGGTATAAACCCCTAAACATAGAGCTGAAAACGATTATTGTGTGAAATATTATGTTATTATTATTATTATTAGCACCGCGTCTGACTACCCGTTCGGGTTATACGCACTTACGCTAATGTGTAATTGTAGGGTGATTGTGAATGAAATGAAGGACCTACAGTTTAACGTGGAATCCAAACCACGGTGGAGACCTGGCATTCCCCACATTCACAAGATGTCTTGTCAGAAGTGAAGGAAGTGTTTGGTAATCATGTAAATCTGTGCCGGGACCGAGGATTGAACCCCGGCCGCTAGCACAGAAGTCTGGCACCTTACCCAAGACCGCCAGGTCACCGAAATATTATGAAAACTAATTAAGGTATTACAACGAATCTTTGTATACTACTTATTGATACCTTGATTATTGATAAACTAAATGTGCTGTTGCCGTTACCCATCCTCATCATGTAAAAAGGGGGAAGGGGCGTTGAAACACCTTTTTCTACAATAAAATATGTCAAAGTAATTATTACTTATTTTGACTTATGATTATAAAACAAGTATTAAATATTAACAAAAAAGTGTTCGGAAAACTGTCTCTTTTTTTGTTTCTTATTGATGGTTGTTGGCAGATAAATTCAGTTCATAAGACGCGTAAAACATTAAAGTGTTTGATAACTTTTATCTGATAGATAACTTTAGACTCCCAATTGCAATACTTATCTGGTAGTCATAAGACAGGCCCTTAGTGGTTAAAATCTACCGGCGTCATGAGTTTTGCTGGCTGCATCTATCATCATTAAGGCGTGTTGGCACTAACACTTCTCTATAGGCAGGCTCGCTCATTGGATCAAATTAGTTCTAACCCTAGTTCTCTCCTGTATATGCTGTAGCAACCGAAAACCCACAGTTAGGTTACCTTGAAAGAACTACAGAATCCGTGGCAATTTGAATGATACAGAGAGAGAATAGGAATATATATTAGTTAGATAAATATTATCTGGGAAGTAATTAAAGGGGTTTAGTGTTGTATTGTCCTTGGAGGAATAAATCAATTTTATTATAGATATGGTGAGACCAGCTCTGAGATTGAGTCTCTAACATTCACATGTAACAAAAATATGATTTAATAATGTTCTTGATATTAATTACCAGTAATATCTTCAGATAAGTAGGAAGACATTAAACTGATATATGTGCATACTGACCTCAATCATATAACACAATTATATGTGGTCTATAATATAAGAATAGTAGTCGAACACACAATTAAGTGTTAAAAAATAATAACAATACGTTAGGTAATATATTATTTGGATACATTTATGAAAATCATTTTTAAACTAGGCTGATTAAAAGTAAGTATTTAAATATGGAATGTTTAAAATCATATTTTAAACAACGTGATTATTTAAGAAAATTATACAGGTGATTTATTTAAATAACTATTTGTATTGATAAAAACAAAATAAGGATGTGTTCTTGTTTGTGTTTGTTAAGTTATTACGAGAACATGAGGACCCTCAAGAGGAGAGTAAGCGTCAAGAGGACATGGAACATCAGGGGGACCAGGAAGTAAACCACCTTGACATTGGGAGAGGAGACGGGTCTGTTGAGAACTTAGGTGGTGAGAATTAAGAGGGCAGTAGCAAAGGCGGGGTAGGTGGCAGCAACCAGGTGTGGCTGGCTGATGCTGCCAGCAAATGCCAGGATGCTCTGCCTTTACTCCACCAGTATTGGAACATCACCAGTATTGGAACAACATCAACAGTATTGCCCTCATGGGCCGGAACTACATCTCCAGTCATAACTTCACAGGCCAGAACTACATAACCATTATTGCCCTGACGGACAGGAACTACTTCACCAGTATTGCCCTCACGGGCCGGAACTAAATCACCAGTATTGTCCTGGCGGGCTTGAACTACATAACCAGTATTCCCCTCATGGGATAGAACACGATCGCCAGTATTGCCCTTGCGGGCGGAACTACATCACCATTATTGCCCTCACGGGCCAGAAATATATCAACATTACTGCCCTGATGGTTTGGAACTATATCACCAGTATTGCCCTTACGGGCGGGAACTGAATCACCATTATTGACCTCACTGACCAGAACTACATCACCAGTATTGCTCTCATGGTACGGAACTACATCACCAGTATTGCCCTCATGAGCCGGAACTACATCACCAGTATTGCCATCACTACCCAGACTTACATCATCAAGGTCTTGTTTGGTATTACAAACGTATGTTGTCACATTGTGACAAAACAACTCACATCATTTTAATGCTGCAATACATGTTTATACATGAGGCCTTCTAAGGCTATATTTTACAAATTTCCTAAATATCTCTTGTATTAATAAAATCATTTTATGCAAAAAAATTTAGACTTACCTTTTACTTTTGTTTTTTATAACATAACTAATCAATCTTCTAAAACCTTATTTTTACTTAATTTGTAAAAATAAAAATTTATATATATATACTTGTAATAATCGGTGTATAGCACAGCATACTTAGTTAATGTGTTATTAATTGACACACATAATAAAGCTTATCTAAATTTTTTAGACAAGCTAAAATCGTATGGATCAAAACTATTTTATTTTAGTTCTCGATATGTTATTTTAGCTAGTTTGTCTTCTTCAAATATAAATTATATAAATTAAAATTTACATTCCATTTTTCAATTTAAAACATGCGTATATTAAAGTTTTATTTGTAAATCATTAAGAAAATAAATTATTTAAATATATTATACCAATTATTTTTCTTTGGATCTGTGGTAAAAAAATGTTCAATTGGAAACCTGAATCATTAATAAATTCTTCAGTTATCAAGTTTCTAAATTATTTGTAATGTTAATAACCTATTTGGTGGTAAATTATGATCCATTTACAAATATTATTTTGGTACTAAAACTAGTAGATACAATTTTTTAATTACCTCAACCTCATTAAGAAACTAAAAAAGGGGAACCTTTATTTAATTAAAACAGATTCTTGAAATAATTCTGTGGAGATCCAGAATTTGTTATTGTGATGAGACTCCATGTTTTAGTCCATGACCATCATATATTTAATGTTATGGTACTCTGGCTTACGATCCAGTGGTTAAATGGTCCAAGATAGAGATGGGCGATAAATCACTGTCTGATTTTTTTCACCTATACTATTTGATTACTTGTCCTTCCAGTGACTCGAACTCAAAAGTATCGGTGATTGAGATATCAGTGATCGGAGATACTCCATACTTGCAGATACTCGATCCTCGCATGAAATAGCAACAGATACTAGAGCTAAGGAGCTAGTATTACTTTTTCAAGACACTAGAGTAAATACTCGCTTCACAGCCCTTGTTATTCTTTTATTTTTTATTTTATACCAGCTAATTGAGGATATATCTTATTGACTGGCATGTTTTACATGCTATTTCTATTTAAAACACTTGATCGCATAGAGCCCATTTTTCAAAAAATGTTTCAAATTGATACGTAAAAAATGACTTTAATGGTTTAAATGTTTCATTCACATGCTGTTTCAATACATAACATTTGTTGTTAAGAACAAAATAGAAAAGCTTGCTTACTAAAGTGAGAACGTAATATCCGGACAAAACCTATAGTAAAAAAATATTTCTTGATCAGATAATTATCATGGCACCATTATTAGGTATTTCCTTTGGCGCAATTCAATGTCCGTTGAAATTAATAAGTAAAATTTGCTATTTTGCAATGTTATTTGTTATTAAATATTTCAAAATTATTTTAGTTTATTTTTAATAAATTCAAATTCAATTCAAATTAAGAATTATTATTAATTATGCTATACATTATGTTTGTTTGTAAAACAACAAAATTGTATTTATTTAACTTAAGTCAAAATACTAACACCCTATAAGTACAATTTTTCAACTCAAATTTGATAAAAAAAATTAATTTTACCATAGTTAAGAAAAAGCTAGCCACCAAATTGTTTTAATGATTTAACTATATGGTTTTGTATCTAGTTATTGAATAAATATAGATCAACACACCCAAATAATCGTTTGGATATTTTATGTTTCTAAAGAGTGGTTTTTAAGAAAATTATAGTTTTTCATTGTATATAAATAGATAATTATTGTTTAATGATATATATAAAATAATTAGTGTTATCAAAACATATGTAGTTATTGAAACAGAAGCAGTATTAATATATACGTTGTTGCAGATCCTACAAAAGAATACAAGAAATAAAATTTTAGTGTGAAGAAGCCATTTGTGGTGAATACTATCCTATTATTCATCAGTTGTTGGGAGAAAAGCTTCAACTCCACAAGAGTATCTACACTCATAGGCTGAGTTAGCAATAACTTATGGACGATGTAACTGGTTTTCTGAGACTCACAACTGGTGAGGTAGCAGGATGAGCAGATGATAATAAGGCGACCAATGTGGACAGACACGTAGCAAAGTAGTGGGAACACTCCGTGGACATTGACAATACCCTTCTCAGTGGTCAGAGGAACGTTCTTTATCAGCATTGCAATTTGAAAATACTTCACGACAGATGTGAAAGTATACGTCAACACGCAGAGGATTTGTAAGCCATAGCTCGAGTTGAGAACTTTGTGAATATCACAAATTGTAAGATGAGTTTGTCGAAGAGCGTGCACCGTCATCGCCTCGGTGGACTGGTACTGAAGTGGCTGTGTTGACACTATACAATATGGCGTTGACTCGAACTCGGACAGGAAATTGACTTGCGGAGAAGGAAGAGCTTCATCCGGTGGTCTTGAATATCCTGGTTTTTCAGCCACTGGCGTAACACCGCGGTTTAGTGCTAAGGATCTATTAAGGTTGGATCTCCATCTTGGATTGTTTCCAACGTTCACATCGGAATGTTGTCTTCTTATTGATAGTATGTGATCGTTTGAAACACGAACTCTAGATCTTAGAATGAAAAACAAGCTGGAAAACTGAATGATCATGCATGTACTTATAGCCTGCACTAACACTTTCAAAATATTACCTACCTTGTTTATTCCACTACCAAACTCACCAGAAAGCTCATAGCCTTGTCTAGACCCAATTAGAAGAGAAAATATTAGTATTCCTACAGTCAATATTATACAAGTCCATTTATGAATACTTTGGTGTTTAATTAGAGTATAATTATCAATCTCACTTAATAATCCCATTATCTGCTTACATTTATTTCTATTGACGGTTATACATAGCACTAGAGATGAAAGAGTAGAGGCGGCTGCCAGACACTTCGTCATAGCTTGAGTTATGGTGTATGTGAACTTGTCACTGTCTTTTTTGTTTATGATTATATTATATAAAGATAGCACTGTCCGAATCACAGATAAAGAAAATATCAAAAGCGTGTTGGCAAAACCACACCTAGAAAGTCTTATTTTGGTGATTGACTTTTGCGTTCCTTGATCCGTAATACTTTTTTTTTTCTATAGTAAAAGGAGCTAATCCGAATATAAAAGAAATATAATATAATGGTTTAATCACATCATATACGTCAGTTGGTTTGCATAGTACCATTATTTATCCATTACGCAAAGTGAGTGCGGCGCTTTACATTTCCAGGATAATCCGGTTAAATGCATATTTATGCTTTAACTTACTAAAACATAAATGTAAATTTAATTTACTTCTAAATGTGTGGCAAAATTTTATTCGTTTTAAAAATGCATTTGCTGTAAAATTATATTTATTTTTCATATTTAAATTGAATAAAAGTTTGGTGACCTGGCGGGCTAGGGTAAGGTATCAAACTTTTGTGCTGGCGGCCGGGGTTCAATCCTCGGTCCCGGCACATATTTATCCGATTACCAAACCCTTCCTTCACCTCTGACAAGACATCTTGTGAATGTGGGGAATTCCCACCCTTCACCGTAGTTCGGATTCCACATTAAACTGTAGGTCTTTCATCTCACAATCACCCTACCATTACACATTAGCGTAAGTGCGTACAACCCGAACGGTTAGTAATACGCGGTGCTAATATTAATAATAATAATAATGATAATAATAATAATAATAAAAAGTTTGTATAATTGTTAGCATACTACATAGGTTAAAATATAAAACATGTTGTAAATTGAACTAGTGATCTTTAGCTCAGTAGATAGTCACGCTACCAACTGAGATAAAGTTTCATATCCACTATAATATATAATAATAGTAATTTAACTAAGAAGGTTAGTAAGACGTATTAAAAATATAATCTTATCATTTATATTAAGGAATTAGGGGTGTGCGAGGCTAAGAAACTTCTACTTGGCTTATAAACAAATATCAGCTTCGACCTCACTTCGAAACAAATTCTTGCTTCGAAGCTTTACCAGTAAAGATATTTACAGTTGAAATAGGTTTATGTTTAGTTATAGCCACTCTGAGCGGATTTGTGCATTACGAATTAATATTTAAATGAAAAAATTTGAAGAGATTGAATTGCAACTTGTGATATTAACTTTATTCGTCGGATTAACACAAATTATTACAAACAATTGATCAATAAAACATTTTCCAATTAATTTTAGTGCATAAAGTAATTTAAATGTCGACAACATTAAATTTTTTCAAACATGAAACAATTAAAAAGAAATATTAGAGCTTTGATTTGGCTTCTAGAATATTTAATATATTCGATTCGTGTTCACTTCAAATTTAAATATTGGACTTCGCACACCCCTAATGAGGAATGATGAAGCCCACCTAAATGGCTTTCCTTTATAGTTTCATTTTAACAATTTTTATTGATTTGCTCGGTCATATATTCAAAAGTGAAATAAATACACTATAGTACTAATGTTAAGCTAAGGTTCTACAAATAGCCCCGCGCAGTCTTGTAGCATTTCTACATCTTCTCTTTCTCTCTGAATGAAGAGTCATTGACTTGTCATAGAAAAGTTGTCCATAGCATTCTTCACTTCCCCCCACTTCTTTTGAAGGAGTTCAGGAGTGACAGAGATGGGTGGGATAAAGCTTTTTCAATGAAGAAACTTCAACTCTTGCCTTAAACTCGATCAATTCCATTTAAGTTAAGGCCTGGTTCACAAGACACCACGTCCGGGGCTACGTAATGCGTGATATGTGGTTGCATAGTAGCACAGGATTTAGCTGTGGGCTGGTAAATCTAGCCAGTTTGCGAGACACTATGCGCGAGAGAGGACCATGATCACACCAACTGACCCCGCAACCGTGCCATATCATGTTCACCACCAGTCAACCTCAGCGTGTCACGCAATTCGGTAAAACTTGTTATCAGAGTGATAATTATATAATGGGAACAAAGAATATATATTTATGTTACGAGTAGTTAGCGATATCGGGATAGTGTCGAGACTAGCCAGGATATATCGACATTATCAAAGTGCAAAGTATAAATTCAGAAATGATAGAAATTTATCTCTATTTGACTTCATCCGAATAATATTAATATTTGCCAGCACAACTTGGATAACGTTGAATACTATTTGTAAAACTAAGCATGTGTAAATGCGGATTTTATTTTGGAACGTAATATTGATCTCTGAAATTGAATCATAGATCTCAGTAACAGTCTAAATGTCTCATTTTAATTATTTCATTTCCACTTGACTAAACTAAACAAACATAGCCTAAAACCACCTAATATAACCTAGCCTAACCTAACTAACCTATCGTAAACACTAATATTTAGACATTATTATAGTGCGGGTGGATAATGTCAATGTTATTCGGATAATCTTTGAAAAAATTACTTAATACCGTCTCAACATTATCCATGTATTTTGGATAATTTCAACACTATCTTGATTATAAGGACCTTATCCAAGTACGAGCTTTACGCCTAGAATATTGTACTTATATCACTTATTGTAACAGTTGAATTGTATTTTAATATAAAATATATATGAACCAATTTATTCGCAGCAGACACATTTTTTTTCACTGTTAATACAGGAATCACAGGCTCTGTTCAAGTGTTAATTTTCAATGCCGACAATAAAAAGTGATATTATTATAGCATTGTAGCTTAAATTACAAGAACTGAAAACTATAAAACTTCTGGAGGACCAGTGTTACGAACACGGACAAATGGACTGTATGGTGGAATGGTAATGGGTAGAGGCAACTCACCTTCACTTTATGTTGTCTGATTGGTGTTGTCTTGGAGCAGTCAATTTCATTAACACACGACACGAATAATTGAGATTGGACCGCTTCCAGGTGAAAGTTCAATGAAACTATAACCATCACTTATGGGTCGATCAAGTCTCAGCACACGACTCCATAAATCGACAGAACTAAAAACCACGCCAGCGACACTTGGCGTGAAAACAATAGACCTAGAGTGGTCCAGGTATGTTCTTGTTGCGTCCAAGAGTGAGGAAAGGTTAATGAAGGTGGAAGGAGTTAATAAGATATAAGAAAAAACCAGTAAACGTCTTAACCACAACAAAAGGCAATCAGATCACAAAACAAACCATAACTAACTAATTTCGAGGCATAGAGAACCTAGATAAGGAGCACTATCCAAAGAGATAGCATAGAGGACAAAAACATGAATAAACACGGTGGGAATGGTAGACGTGACCTGTCTCGCGCTATTTGTTTTAGCTGCTTATAATGAGGACATCTCCAATATCAGTGTCAGGCAGGAAACGAATGACGTGTATTCAGAAGAATACTGCGTTCCAGAAAACTATTCAGTACTCCTGATGATTTTTCAAGAACTCATAAATGATCCAGAAAGGAAAGGAGTAATTAGACAAAACAATGTCCTTATACTAGTCCGGAATTTATTATACCTAGGAAAGGACAAGGACATAATTTGAGAGTATATAATAGAAAGATAAATGAGAAAATCAAGTCTAACCCATACCCCATGCCGAGCGTAGAGAGTACATTTCTAACATATAAGTGGTGCTAAAGTATATAGTCTCATTGATCTGAATGAGAGTTATTGGCAATGCACGCTCACCGAGCGTTTTAAGAAGTAGACTGTATTAGTGCCCACTTGGCAGCTCTATGAGTTTAATAGCGTACCACTGGAAATGTAATTGGAAGTAAAGAAAATATAAGTAAAATAAAGTATTTAGTAGTATGATACATTTCCAGAAAGTTCTTATTTCCCTTCATAAATACATTTTATTTAAAATTCTCCTATTAGTCTCCTCAATAACATAACGTGGAAAACTCAATCACATTATTTAAATTTCTAGTAAATATGATGTTTCATTATATATATTTTTAAAAACTATAACTTACTAAATTTCATTATTTTTAATGTTGCACCACATTGGCTGTTGCATTGTGTCTTAAACATAAACTACAATTGATGTGCCTCGTCTTTCTCATCAGACCCGAGGATGATGCCAACGTATCATCGAAACATGTCGTGAAAGTCTAATAGCTCAGCAGCATTTTCTGCCAGGAATCGAGGAACAGGGGACTACGATAAAGAACAAATTCATTTTTATTTTTCAAATTTAGTTAAATATTTACATCAGTTCATAGGATTAATATATAAAGTTCAATATATGTCAGGTCACATAATCCCTTGAATTAACAACCTAGTTTTTCGTGTATTAATGACTCACATATATCTAATGCACTTAAGTGTTATTGTCTGTCCTAGACTATGAACCGAATCACTTTCAAGAATACATATTTTAATGTTTGTTCTGAAATAATTTGTTTAGATTTGTCCAACTTACTGACCCCCTTACGTAAAAAAGGTGTATAACAGCTGTCAGCGGAAGCGGCCGTAGTTTATAAGTATAGTTAAGTTTGAGTACAATTTAAATGCCTTCAGCACATTATTTTAGATAGGCCATGAATAATCGCTTGTTTTGGTACAGAAACAAAATAAAAATTCTCAAAAAGAGGAGCTTTGTTAATTACTTGCGTACAAAAAGCGTTATCCAGAAAAAAAAATGAGGTGGAAGAGTCTCGAAAAGATGTTGTAGTGAAATTTAACGAAGCAAAAGTACAGAATTTATCTCAAGGCAAGTTTGAAGAGTCCATCAATAGTGTTATTTCTTCTACCAGCAGCATGTTTGAAAAGTAAGGCTTCAACTAACATTAATTATTTTCAAAAGGTAGGTGTATTCAGGCCTATACCTTCTCCCTTCTGATAAATCTAATGTGTATGTGTATAAAAACAACTACTATACACCCACTATGGTGTAACATTGTCTAAATTGTAATACTCCCAGTAGAATAGAAGGCTGAAGTTGGGGAGATGGGGTTAGAATACCAATCAGGTCTACTGAGGGTTGCTTTTTCTTAATTGTCTCCCACTAACTCTCCATGCAAATGCTGGTAAACATTTTTTTAAATCCTAACTTTTTAGTATACATTTTGTAGGGTGGTGTAGTCAAATTATATTGATTCTTATTATTTTTATTATATATATCTAATCGAGTAGATATGAGGAAGGTATAATTTTAGAGGTAATCTTCCTTCATTAACAGGAAGATATATTACTAAACCATTTAGGAAAAACCACACTGATTATACCCGACAGTTATTCTAAACCCGATCTCTGCTTCATTGGCCAGCTAGTCTTTTCAATAGTAAAGCAAGGACCCAGGATCGATGTTAGAAAGAAACATGAGTCTAGGTATTGATAAATTAATTAAAGTAGTAGTATATAAATTAAATAATGATTTTGAATAGTTTTATACCTAGAACTCTTTAAATAGCTCTCGATATGATAATAATATGACTATCATAAAGAGAAAAATATCAAGAAATATGTCTTCCCCAGCGTCAATCATCCTATTTGGGCACTTCAACATCATCATGTAGCACCACTACAGAAAAGGGCCATCCTACTCAGTACATAGTAGTGCTCTTACTCAGATCGCGAACCTGGCATCCATAACATAAATATAGCAGACTATTTTTCTCATGAATTTGTTGA
This sequence comes from Timema cristinae, assembly GCA_039000515.1. Taxonomy (NCBI): domain Eukaryota; kingdom Metazoa; phylum Arthropoda; class Insecta; order Phasmatodea; family Timematidae; genus Timema; species Timema cristinae. Next base: position 31,016 of record JBCFYV010003106.1, read on the forward strand.
ATTTGAACTCAACGTCTTTGTGTCTGTATGTGTTGCTATCCATAAATAAAAATACCCTCCGAAATAATTTATTTTCAGGATTTAAAATAAATTTTGAGAATTATTAATTCTGAATCCCTCCTTTAGTATCACAAAACTTCCCTGTGAAATAATGACATACATTCTTAATGAGAAAAGTTAGGTAACACGGGGGTTGAGGGAGATGGCTAAAATTGTTAAATGGTTTATGGACGACCCTCAATAGATAGGCCACCAAGATCTTCTTCTGACGCAAAATAGTGTTAGTTCATTCTGTAGGTGTATATTTCGTAATATAGCTGTGTATTCGATATGCCTTTCTATTATTATAACTTATTTTCTTCACACCGATTATAGCGTCTCGTAGTTTATTGAAACATGTAGAAAATAGCTAAAGAGAAATAATGTAAGAGTTTGTTATTTAAACAGTGTAATGGTGGTGTCAGGAATTTCACTACATATGGTAGAACAATACATGGCCAACATGTTCTAAAGAAGTAAGTTATCACTTCAGTAACGGGAATTAAGTTATTAATTTTAAAAATTAATGTTTTTATTAAATATTTTGTCTACTGTTAAAATTATCTGATATCTTTTAAAATAATTTTAATTTATTATTGAAGAAATTCAATGACAAACATATTGTATATATGTATAGTACCAGAGAATACCATAATGTTATTTTAATCTTAGTTCTGTTGTTCAGTGATACTTTGTTAATTTGTATAATTCAGATGGATTCATGGATTAAAATTTTCATTCATAAAGAAGTGTGAGAAGTCATATTACAAACAAAACAAAAATATTGCAATAAATATAAATATTTCCAGTAAGAGTATTTCAAGTAACCGATGCCAATAAAACTAAAGAGAAATTTTCCAATGACTTAAGCTTTGAGATATTATATTCATATTGTAACGTGGGGGCACACGTGACCTGGGAGGGTCACAGGCCGTTCACACGTGAAAGTGTGAACCACGAGTTCTTTTAGAGATATTGGGGTAGGTTGCCAAACAAACACGAATAAAAAATGCCCACGGAATATTCAAGGTTTTGATTATTAAAAAC
>JBCFYV010003107.1:0-31264 GCA_039000515.1 Timema cristinae
TTCCTTCCATCACAACCTGGAAAACTTCAAGCTTTGAAACCGAGAATGAGCATAATGTATTGTATAGGCAGATAGGCTTTATGTTTGTTTTATATGTTGAAGGTTTCCAGAAACAGTAACACAGAAAATCCAATCTAGTAAACAAAAAATGGCTGTAAGCGATTGCCCAAGGTTTCGACACATTTCATATCAAGAATGATGAAATAAATACTTAACATTTAAAAACACTTTTCATAACCATTGTTTAAAGAATCTTTTTCATAAAAAAAAGCAATTTAGGCAGTTTATAGTGTTTTTTGAAAAAAATTGTCTTTACATTTCAGGACAACCTTGACAGATACTTAACAACTGTTGATTTCACCGTGTGTAGAAAATTAAACTCTTTGTTTCTACAGAAGCAATATTTTATTTATTTGGGCAAATGAAAAAAGTTTTGATATAAAAACTAGAAAAATATTAACTTTTTTTGCGTTCCGTTCCATCCAAAACTCAATCTCATACGATGGTTGTTGCAACCACAACCGAAACGTCAGAAGTTATTTATTCTACGTGGTTCGTTCCCGATTAAAGTAGTTTAATTTCAAATATTGGCGGCGAAAGCTTTCATAACAAATATAACTCGAAGGTCACTCTTTGACCCTTACTAAGTAAGTGTCGGTATTCCCTTTTAGGCATTATTATAGAACCAAACAACATGCATTAGCTTTCACTCTTTTCATTTTGTAACACGCAGATGTTTGGCACTAGTGGTGCAGGTAGGCAACCATATAGGCTAGGATGCGTTGCACGATGCTTACTTGCAAATTCAGCAGGCTATACTTGTATAATAAAGTATGAAGCCACGTACACGGCGAACCGAACAGCGAACCGTACGCCGAACTGCGCGGCGAACACTGACAGGTGGGGGTTAGTTTCGCTGTTTTTCGGTTAGTATCGGCCAAACCCAAGGAGAATAATACGTAACAAAAATAATCGGCAACAACATATATTTTCATCCATCTCGCCTTGAAGAAGCCAAATAAAATAAATAGTACAGAACTCAGTATGAACTTTATCGCTATATTATTTAAAAATGGAGATATTTACTCAAAATTCATTATATAATATAAACTAGTGAACACAAGAACAAATTACGTTATAAATACGTAAAATATTTCTTTAATTCCCAGTTTGAAATTTTATAATTTTAATTTTTCATTTGTATATTTGGACCAATAAAAAAAAATTAGATATTGGGTCCCTAAGGGTCAATACTTCGTATTAAAACTTTGACTTACGGTTAAAATTTTCGGCATTTTATTAGAGGATGCACATCTTATGCACATCTTATCGCAGTGCTATTAAATTTCTCTTTTATAAATTTTGACCAATAAAATAGGTAATTATTGACTATTGAGTCTAAAATGAGTGAAATAGATCATTGCTGTATCAGGGTTTGATCCAGGAGGGGGCTATGGGCTTCGCGTGCTATCTCACTAACCAGATTTAATTTTTTAAATTGTTATTGGTAATAATATTAATGTGATTTTCTTAAGTATTTATAATAATTACCGTATATTAATCACATTAAGTATTAAAATGGTGAAAATAGGCCTTAATGAAATCAACCAAATTTAAGTCGCGCGCTTCTTACTTTCTTGCACTAACATTGTTTAGGTTTAAATTTATTTTATCATTTTTATTATTACTATTTCAATAATTACTAATAAATAAAGATCTTTAAAATAATTCATTTATAAATAACGTGCTTTAAACAAAATCTTTTTGAAAAATACCACACACATAACGTGTTAGTATGGCTTAGTGGTAAAATTTATATTTAGAATGAGATATAACTAGCTATACTATATAGAGGTGGAGTTAAAGTTCGATTGTTTGAAATCTGAATAATTCCACCTATTTTGTTTGATTGATTGAATAGCTAAAAACTATTCATATAATAATTGTTATGATGTTTAAACTCATTTCACTCTCAATAAACACTTTTTGTCGATATTCTTATTAGTTGATTTTAATAAATTTCAGTACTAATAGCAAATTTCTAGTTTTACCCTTCATTATAGGATTATTCTCAAGTTAAGCGTTAAACTGAAAAATTACCTAAAGATTTAATCTCAAATTTTGAAGTAATTTTATATGAAAGTTAATTGAGGGTCCCCCGGCCCGATCCCCATAGGAGCACCCGTGTCCTACCGTTCTAACCCCCCTCCCCCCTCCACGAAAATCCCGGATTGGCCCTGTGCTGTACAAACATTTCCCCTAAGAGGTTAAAGGAAAACCAACATCAACTTCTTGAGAGACTTATATTTAATTACTCTATGACATTTGAGAATTATTGCCTTTAAAATTAAGTAGTATCTCTTCACAACTAACGCTCACAAAATTATATTAATATATTTGCCAATATCTCACGAACTATTGGTTTTATGTGTACATACTCGCTTTGCGAGTGGATATAAACTAATGTAATTTAAGAGCCTTTTTTTTTATAGGTCTTACCGTTTAGCCATAAGATACCTCCAAAGAAAGGTCCGCACCGACATTAAAGTTGCTCCGACATTTTGAATTTTGGGGGAGGAGGGGAATTTTATTTACCTTTTTTTGAATTTTCCTGTCGGTTACAAGCTAAAAGCTAGAAGTTTCTAGCTCATTTGGAATTGGGTAGTCATTAATGTCATTGAGCGAGTCAGCCATGTGGCTATATAGTAGTATAATTTCAAATAAAAGTTTTTTTATTTTTAATAGTAACAGAATTTTACAAAGACAAGTTATTTATTATCTCAAATATTTGTGGAGATATAGACATTTCTGTTTCTGTAAAGATGCCTAAAAGTAATTTTCATGAAAAAATGAAAAAAAATTTTTTGTTTATAATCTTAAACAATGCCTAGTCACGAATTTTAATCAAAATCGTTATATGCAATTTTGATAAAATTGAATTTTTATCTTTTTAATATTTTGTAAACGGCTATTAATTTTAGGGTTAGACAGGCACACAGACAGACGTCATTGCAAAAACCAATTTTTAGGGTTCTGAGGGTCATGAAACGTTGATATCCATCAACATTTCGGGTTATATTTTTTTCACGGTCGCAACTTTGGTGTTCGAAAAGTTTATAAATATAAAACCCGAAATTTTGAAGGATGTCGACGTTTCATTACCAATAATTTTGAATCTAAAGGCAAATATATATTTGCCTTTAGTTTCAAAATTATTAGTTTTATAAAAATATGTTTAAAATAATATATTTGCATTATAAATAGCTATACATATTTTCACTGATAAGTAATTTCATATGTCAAATAGTTTCAGCGATGGGTTGAAAAAAATGAGAATTTACGCATCAGACCGGAACCCTTGATGTAATTTTGCCGTGAAAATGAGAGTAGCCCTTTTGTTTATAATATGTATCAATGCTTATAAATTAAATTTAATCAAAATCGTTAGACCCGATTTTGAGAAAATAGATTTTTTTCATTTTTTGCCCATCAATAAACTAACCTTAATTTTAGGTTTAGCTATCTAATTCCAAAACCCCTCGGGACAACCCTATGAAAACCCTAGATACCAAGTTTCAGCCTGATCGGTAAAATAGTTTAGGATTTAGTCCGAGGTACAGACAGGTAGACAGACGGAAATTCAAAAAAACACTTTTTTGGATTCGGGGGTCATGAAACGTCGAGATTCATCAAAATCTTGAGTTCGATTATTTTGACCATCTCAATACTTTCTCTACCTCTAAGATAGGAGAAAGTAAAAAGACATGTGCAGAGATTTATTCATGTATTAATATTATGGTATATCAATTACTCAGATGTAATAAATATTTTAAATATGTAATTTCTATTTGTTAGATTTTATAAAATAAAAATCGCTCTTTTAGATTAATGGACCTCTTCCCCCCCCACCCCACCCTACGGTTCTACCACCCGTGCCTGAAGATATTAATGTTTCAAATTTACCTGTTTAAATTCTAGAAACAATACTCAATGAACCGTACATCAATGGGAACTTGTTTTTCTCATCTCTAGGTTGAAGTAAAATCTATGTCTCTCTTACCCGTCCACACTGTTGAAACACGTTCGGGCACCTCTCTTTGACTGTTCGATGGGAGTGCAAGGTGTCGTCCTGCCTCCCTTACGTGTTTCCTGCTTCTGAGCCTACTTAGCGTTTGCTGATTCTACGGTTGATGGAGCCCTCGGTGAAGTTGAAGAAAGGTGTTGGTGTCGGGGTCGGGAGAAGACCGCCGGATGAGGCGAGGAAGAACCCCGGGCCCGGGAAGCGACCGACCCCGGGCAAGAAGAAGTTGGCGGCGAGCAGCGGGGGAGCCGCCGTCAACGGCAGGCTTGTGCTGCCCGTCCTTTCTGGGGAGGTTGGAAGTCTCCGCTCGCGGGGACTGAAGGCTCCCCCGGTCAGGAGGGAGCTCGTGCCGGGTGGCAAGTGGTCCGCCACAAGCCCGAAGGCGGGAGCTTCAGTGGCAGCTGCCCCTTCGAGGGGCAACAAGCCAGAGGTAGCTGCCGAAGTCAGCGGGGCCGCTCCAATTCCCGGAGCCGAGCGTGCCGCTGGCCGAGGTGAGCTAGAGTCACCCCCGGGTGACGAATCGGCACTTATTAGGGCCAACAAATCGGCCCTTTCCAGGGCCAACAAATCGGCCCTTTCTAGGGCCAACAAGGCTGGCGTGACCCCCCAATTTTCCGGGGAGGTGGGCGCAGTCCTCAGCCAAGCGGGTGGAGGTAGCGGGGCCCCTCAAATTACTGGAGGTGAGCGTGCCGATAGCCACACCCAGTCGGTGTCACCCTCGGGTGAAGTTTCGGCCCTTATCAGGGCCATCAACTCGGCCAGCGTGATCTCGCCAACTACCGGCGAGGTGGCGCAAGTGGCCAAGGTGAAGCCAGCGGGGCCCCTCCAGCTACCGGAGGCGAGCGTGCCACTGGCAGATCCGCCGGGGCTTCCGGCACTGCACCCTCGGGCCTCGGCTTGAAGGACAGTGCTGGCCCCCTTCAAAGCGTCGGCAGCAATGCCGATGCGGGCGAGCCCAGCGGGGCCCCTCCGACTACAGGAGGTGAGCGTGCCGCTGTTGGCCAAAAAGTGCTGGAGGCCCTTTTTAGGGCCGACAGCCCGCAAACCGGGGAGGATGGCAAAAGCTCCCGCCAGCACGATGGGTGGAAACCTAACGGTGCCAACGCAAGCCCTGACCAGGGGGAGCCCAGCCGTCCTCCGCCAGTAAAGACCGCTGCAAGCGGCACTGACGCAAGCGCTAGCGCAAGGGTCTCAAAAACCCGCGTCAACTCCGGCACCTCCCGCCAAGGGGTGTCGGTAGGTGTGAAACGCCCGGCTGAATTTTCTTCAGATTCGGAAGACCGGGTCGCACGCTTCGCGCGTGTTGACAGCTCGGGCGAGTCCGTGGACGTGGAGGGACTGTCTTCAGGACCAGACCTCCCGTTGATGCTTGACGAGTCGAGCCAGGGGTCCGATGATGAGTCTGAAGGATTTCGGACCGTAAGACCCCGCCGAAGGGGGAAGGCCGGCAACACCAGGAAGCTGCTGGGGGGCAACCCTAACCATTTAGGCGGCAGCTCTGGTGATGAGAGCGAGGCCAGCGGTGGCCCGGGCCAGGGTGCGCCAGCGCTGGGTAAAGGTGGGAAGCGGCGGAAACCTGCGGGTAACAACGCAAGCCGTGTCTCACCCCAGCCTGGTACTAGTGGCTCTGGGCCGGCTGGCAAAGCGAAGGGGAAGATCCCTCCCATCATATTGTGTGATGTGGAGGGCTACTCCAAGTTGGCGAGGGCCATCCGGGCCAAGGTTCGCGAGCCTGTGGAGGCGGTCAGGCAGCCGGGGGACCGAGTGCGCCTCCAGTGCGGGTCGGAGGAAGATTACCGCGCCCTCCAGAAGTTCTTGCCGAGCTTGGGGATCCAGCATTGGTCCTACGAGCTGGGACGGGAGCGACTGGTCAGGGTTGTGGTGAAGGGACTCCTGACACGGACAAACCCCGACGACATCCAGGAGGAGCTAGTGGAGATGGGTTTCCCCGTGAAATCCGTCACACAGATGCTCTCCCAATGGAAGCGGGATCAGAAGACCGGAGAAAGGCAGCGGTTGCCGAACTTCGTTGTCTCTCTGACGCCCGGGGAGCAGACCGCAAGGCTGTATTCCATATCAGTCCTGTGCGGGCTCCGCGTCAGGGTGGAGAAGTACAAGTCTCCAGGCGGCCCGGTTCAGTGCAAGAACTGTTTCCGGTTTGGGCATGTGCGGAGGGATTGCCGCGCTAACCCGAGGTGTGGGTTCTGTGGTGGTGACCACGAGAGGGGCGGGTGCCCGGAGGAGAGACGATCTCCCCCGAAGTGCCTGCACTGCTCAGGAGCCCATTCCTCGGCGTGGCGGGGCTGTCCCACGTACAAGTCCTTGCGGGCGGCAGGGAATGTGCGGGCCTCCAAGCCTCAAGAAGGGAGGACGGATGGGCCAAGTGAAGGCCAGAAGCCCTCGGGGCACGTTGCGGGACGGAGGGCGAAAGTGACTCCAGCTCCAACACCAAAGCCACTGGTACAATCATTCGCCAGTGTGCTGTCAAAGAGAGATACCCCTCCACCCCAGGCCGAGGCACCTGCCGAAGCCACCAAACCTGAACCGGTGGAATCCGGTTCTACCCCTTTGGTCGAGGGCCCGCCCGAGACCGCTCCTCTCCCTATCCCAACCCACACTGCCATCCTACACCCTTCCAACCCTTTCCTTCCACTCCCAACTCCCACCCTTGTTCCCCCTGTAACCCCCACACCCGAGGATGATGTTGCAAAGCTCAAAAATTGCATTGAGCTACTCAAGGGTATTCCGGGACTGGACCCATGGGACTTTTCATCGAGTCTCTTGAGGAAGGTCCAGGAGTCTCCGAGGAGTAACCGTGGCCACCTGGTCATGGAGCACATCATCCTCTACCTGGTCTCTCATGGCAGTGCACCCGAATAGAGGACCACCAGTGCTGAAGGAGCTCACGGTCGCACTCTGGAACGCCAACGGAGTCGCGGGGAAGAAGGCTGAGCTTGAAAGTTTCCTGGCAAAGCATCGTGTCGATGTAATGCTGCTAGGAGAAACCCACTTGCGCTCCGCAATGAGGTTCTCGTTGGCAGAGTTTATCTGCCATCGTAGTGACCGAGCGGGGGATGTGGGAAGGGGCGGGACGGCGGTTCTGGTCCGAAGGGGCCTTGACCACCACGTCGTCTCACTTCCTCCCCTCCAACACATGGAAGCAACGGCTATCCAACTGGTGACCTCGACTGGCCCAGTGCGTCTCATTTCCATCTACTTCCCTCCCTACCACCGGTTCGACCAGGCCACGAGGGCTGACATGGAGGTGCTGCTTCGAGGTACCACGCCTGTTTTAATCGGTGGTGACTTCAACGCTAAGCACCCTTCATGGGGCTCTAGGATTATGTGCGCTCGCGGCGGATTGCTCCGCGACGTCATAGATCTACACGGCCTGGTGGCTGCCGGGCCTCCGACCCCTACCCACTTCCCTTTCAATCCCGGCTATCTCCCGGACGTCCTAGACTTCGTTGTCTCCAGAGGGATCAGAAGGCGGTTAGTGCTGAAGTCTCTAGCTGAGCTAGACTCGGATCACAACCCCGTTCTCGTGAACCTGGGACGTGCGGTGTCCTTCATAGACCCCCCCGAAAAACCCGACCTAAAGCGCACTGACTGGGACAGGTTTACGAATGTGTTGAGAGAGAGGTTGGGACCCACCCCTACCTTTCGAACAGCGGCGGAAATCGATCGCGGTGCGGAGTTCATAACTTCCGCCATCAAGGGGTCGCTCGAAGCTTCGACGCCGAGGCACCGTCCTAAGAGGGCGCCACAGGCTTCTTTGCCCGATTCTATCCTCAGGCACGTCCGGGAGAAAAATCGGCTGAGGAAGGCTTGGCAAATCTCGAGGGACCCGGTAGACAAGGCCAACTGGAGCCGCAAAGTCCATGCGGTTCGGGAGATGGTCCGAGAATACCGGAACAGTGTCTGGGAGGACAAGATTGAGAGCCTGTGCGTGCAGGACAGGTCCTTGTGGCAAATGACGAGGAACTTGATGCGGGTCCCCGCACCAAGGCCGCCTATTGTGAGTCGCAACGGGGTGGCCAACTCCGACCAGGAGAAGGCCGATGCTCTCGCTGAGCACTTAGAGGCGCAATTTGTACCGACTGACAACCCGTCAGACCGGTGCACGTTGCGCACGTGGCGCAGGTCATCAGCGCGGTCTCGTACAGACCCTTGGATGAACCCGAACCCACGGAGGTGACAGAAATGTCACGGGCGATAGCCGCTCTAAGACAAAACAAGGCCCCCGGATCCGACGGTATCAGTAACGCGGTCCTCAGAAAGCTGCCCTTGGAGGCGATTAACTTCCTTGTGGAGTTATTCAACGCCGTCCTGTTCCTGAGTCACTTCCCCGAGCTCTGGAAGCATGCCAACGTCCTCTGCTTTCATAAACCGGGTAAGGACCCGGCCCTAGCTTCGTCCTACCGACCGATCAGCTTGCTCGACTGTCTGGGCAAGTTGTTCGAGAGACTAATAATGACGAGACTGACCCGACATGTTCGCGAGGGGGGCATCTTGGTGGACGAGCAGTTCGGCTTTCGGGCGGGACACGCTACGTCTCATCAACTTGTCCGGCTCGTGGAACAGGTTACGAGGAACTTCAACATCAACAGGCTGACTGGTGCTGTCTTTCTTGACGTGGCAAAGGCCTTCGACCGTGTTTGGCACGAGGGACTCCTTTTCAAACTCCTCTCCCTGAACCTGCCTTCTACCTAGTTAAGGTTGTTCAATCTTATCATTCCCATCGCACCTTTTCCACTACCTTTGGGAACGCCACCTCCCAAGTCAGAAGCATCCGGGCTGGAGTGCCGCAGGGTTCCATGGTGGGCCCGCTGCTCTTCAGTCTCTATGTGAACGACATTCCAAAATCCCCAGGCACCGAGTTGGCTCTGTATGCGGACGACACGGCTCTAATAGCGGAGTCGTGGCGAGGGCAGCTGGTGGAGAGGCGACTCCAGACGCACCTGACGCAGTTGGAGGGGTGGCTGACAACCTGGAGAACAAGTATTAACGTGGAGAAGAGCACTGCAATGCTCTTCACATGGAAAAGAAAGTACTACAGGCCGGCCCCACTCCGGCTGTTCGGAGAACAGATCAGATGGGCGGACAGTGTTAAGTACCTGGGACTTACGCTGGACACAAAACTGACCTGGAGACTACACTGCAACGAAAGACTCAACAAGGCGAGGCAAAGGCTGGGAGTCCTAGGCCCACTGCTTAACAGGCGTAGCGCCCTGTCTACAAGGAACGGTCTGACGCTGTACAAGCAGTTGCTCAGGCCGATCCTCGACTATGCGTGTCCCGCTTGGGGTCACCTGGCGGACACGTATATGAGGAGGATGCAGGCGTTCCAGAGCGTATGTCTGAGGATCATTGTGGGCGCACCTTGGTATGTCCGGAATGAGACTCTTCATCGTGACCTGGATATGCCTACCATCAAGGACCACTTCCGGAAACTGGCGCAGTCTTTCTACGCTAGACTTCCCGGTGCCACCAATCCTCTTATCCAGGGGCTTGGGAACTACGTCATCGACCCTGGTGGGTGCCATCGACGTCCCAAAGCCCTGCTCGGATAAGCGAGATGTGTCAACAGTGGTTTGGGAGGCTCTCACCCAGCCCCCCATAGAGTAGTGTCTCCGCACGTAACTCTAAAAAACCCTTAGTCGGTTTCTCAATTTCTTACCCCCTTTTTTTTTTTTACCCCAATATTACTAATATTTTGTAATCTCTGTTTCTTTGTTTCAGAACTTCGCGAAACGCGACAACCCGTTCTTAATTTTTGCAAACCACACGGTGTGACCAATTGGTCGGTACGTGTTGGAACTTGCTCTCGTGCTCCCTTCTGGAAGCATCGGAGCATGCCTTTTGTCTGTGTCTGTGTCTTGACTGTTCGATGGGAGTGCAAGGTTTCGTCCTGCCTCCCTTACGTGTTTCCTGCTTCTGAGCCTACTTAGCGTTTGCTGATTCTACGGTTGATGGAGCCCTCGGTGAAGATGAAGAAAGGTGTTGGTGTCGGGGTCGGGAGAAGACCGCCGGATGAGGCGAGGAAGAACCCGGGCCCGGGAAGCGACCGACCCCGGGCAAGAAGAAGTTGGCGGCGAGCAGCGGGGGATCCGCCGTCAACGGCAGGCTTGTGCTGCCCGTCCTTTCTGGGGAGGTTGGAAGTCTCCGCTCGCGGGGACTGAAGGCTCCCCGGTCAGGAAGGAGCTCGTGCCGGGTGGCAAGTGGTCCGCCACAAGCCCGAAGGCGGGAGCTTCAGTGGCAGCTGCCCCTTCGAGGGGCAACAAGCCAGAGGTAGCTGCCGAAGTCAGCGGGGCCGCTCCAATTCCCGGAGCCGAGCGTGCCGCTGGCCGAGTTGAGCTAGAGTCGCCCCGGGTGACGAATCGGCCCTTATTAGGGCCAACAAATCGGCCCTTTCCAGGGCCAACAAATCGGCCCTTTCTAGGGCCAACAAGGCTGGCGTGACCCCCCAACTTACCGGGGAGGTGGGCGCAGTCCACAGCCAAGCGGGTGGAGGTAGCGGGGCCCCTCAAATTACTGGAGGTGAGCGTGCCGATAGCCACACCCAGTCGGTTTCACCCTCGGGTGAAGTTTCGGCCCTTATCAGGGCCAACAACTCGGCCAGCGTGATCTCGCCAACTACCGGCGAGGTGGGCGCAAGTGGCCAAGGTGAAGCCAGCGGGGCCCCTCCAGCTACCGGAGGCGAGCGTGCCACTGGCAGATCCGCCGGGGCTTCCGGCACTGCACCCTCGGGCCTCGGCTTGAAGGACAGTGCTGGCCCCCTTCAAAGCGTCGGCAGCAATGCCGATGCGGGCGAGCCCAGCGGGGCCCCTCCGACTACAGGAGGTGAGCGTGCCGCTGTTGGCCAAAAAGTGCTGGAGGCCCTTTTTAGGGCCGACAGCCCGCAAACCGGGGAGGATGGCAAAAGCTCCCGCCAGCACGATGGGTGGAAACCTAACGGTGCCAACGCAAGCCCTGACCAGGGGGAGCCTAGCCGTCCTCCGCCAGTAAAGACCGCTGCAAGCGGCACTGACGCAAGCGCTAGCGCAAGGGTCTCAAAGACCCGCGTCAACTCCGGCACCTCCCGCCAAGGGGTGACGGTAGGTGTGAAACGCCCGGCTGAATTTTCTTCAGATTCGGAAGACCGGGTCGCACGCTTCGCGCGTGTTGACAGCTCGGGCGAGTCCGTGGACGTGGAGGGACTGTCTTCAGGACCAGACCTCCCGTTGATGCGCGACGAGTCGAGCCAGGGGTCCGATGATGAGTCTGAAGGATTTCGGACCGTAAGACCCGCCGAAGGGGGAAGGCCGGCAACACCAGGAAGCTGCTGGGGGGCAACCCTAACCATTTAGGCGGCAGCTCTGGTGATGAGAGCGAGGCCAGCGGTGGCCCCGGGCCAGGGTGCGCCAGCGCTGGGTAAAGGTGGGAAGCGGCGGAAACCTGCGGGTAACAACGCAAGCCGTGTCTCACCCCAGCCTGGTACTAGTGGCTCTGGGCCGGCTGGCAAAGCGAAGGGGAAGATCCCTCCCATCATATTGTGTGATGTGGAGGGCTACTCCAAGTTGGCGAGGGCCATCCGGTCCAAGGTTCGCGAGCCTGTGGAGGCGGTCAGGCAGCCGGGGGACCGAGTGCGCCTCCAGTGCGGGTCGGAGGAAGATTACCGCGCCCTCCAGAAGTTCTTGCCGAGCTTGGGGATCCAGCATTGGTCCTACGAGCTGGGACGGGAGCGACTGGTCAGGGTTGTGGTGAAGGGACTCCTGACACGGACAAACCCCGACGACATCCAGGAGGAGCTAGTGGAGATGGGTTTCCCCGTGAAATCCGTCACACAGATGCTCTCCCAATGGAAGCGGGATCAGAAGACCGGAGAAAGGCAGCGGTTGCCGAACTTCGTTGTCTCTCTGACGCCCGGGGAGCAGACCGCAAGGCTGTATTCCATATCAGTCCTGTGCGGGCTCCGCGTCAGGGTGGAGAAGTACAAGTCTCCAGGCGGCCCAGTTCAGTGCAAGAACTGTTTCCGGTTTGGGCATGTGCGGAGGGATTGCCGCGCTAACCCGAGGTGTGGGTTCTGTGGTGGTGACCACGAGAGGGGCGGGTGCCCGGAGGACAGACGATCTCCCCCGAAGTGCCTGCACTGCTCAGGAGCCCATTCCTCGGCGTGGCGGGGCTGTCCCACGTACAAGTCCTTGCGGGCGGCAGGGAATGTGCGGGCCTCCAAGCCTCAAGAAGGGAGGACGGATGGGCCAAGTGAAGGCCAGAAGCCCTCGGGGCACGTTGCGGGACGGAGGGCGAAAGTGACTCCAGCTCCAACACCAAAGCCACTGGTACAATCATTCGCCAGTGTGCTGTCAAAGAGAGATACCCCTCCACCCCAGGCCGAGGCACCTGCCGAAGCCACCAAACCTGAACCGGTGGAATCCAGTTCAACCCCTTTGGTCGAGGGCCCGCCCGAGACCGCTCCTCTCCCTATCCCAACCCACACTGCCATCCTACACCCTTCCAACCCTTTCCTTCCACTCCCAACTCCCACCCTTGTCCCCCCTGTAATCCCCACACCCGAGGATGATGCTGCAAAGCTCAAAAATTGCATTGAGCTACTCAAGGGTATTCCGGGACTGGACCCATGGGACTTTTCATCGAGTCTCTTGAGGAAGGTCCAGGAGTCTCCGAGGAGTAACCGTGGCCACCTGGTCATGGAGCACATCATCCTCTACCTGGTCTCTCATGGCAGTGCACCCGAATAGAGGACCACCAGTGCTGAAGGAGCTCACGGTCGCACTCTGGAACGCCAACGGAGTCGCGGGGAAGAAGGCTGAGCTTGAAAGTTTCTTGGCAAAGCATCGTGTCGATGTAATGCTGCTGGGAGAAACCCACTTGCGCTCCGCAATGAGGTTCTCGTTAGCAGAGTTTATCTGCCATCGTAGTGACCGAGCGGGGGATGTGGGAAGGGGTGGGACGGCGGTTCTGGTCCGAAGGGGCCTTGACCACCACGTCGTCTCACTTCCTCCCCTCCAACACATGGAAGCAACGGCTATCCAACTGGTGACCTCGACTGGCCCAGTGCGTCTCATTTCCATCTACTTCCCTCCCTACCACCGGTTCGACCAGGCCACGAGGGCTGACATGGAGGTGCTGCTTCGAGGTACCACGCCTGTTTTAATCGGTGGTGACTTCAACGCTAAGCACCCTTCATGGGGCTCTAGGATTATGTGCGCTCGCGGCGGATTGCTCCGCGACGTCATAGATCTACACGGCCTGGTGGCTGCCGGGCCTCCGACCCCTACCCACTTCCCTTTCAATCCCGGCTATCTCCCGGACGTCCTAGACTTCGTTGTCTCCAGAGGGATCAGAAGGCGGTTAGTGCTGAAGTCTCTAGCTGAGCTAGACTCGGATCACAACCCCGTTCTCGTGAACCTGGGACGCGCGGTGTCCTTCATAGACCCCCCGAAAAACCCGACCTAAAGCGCACTGATTGGGACAGGTTTACGAATGTGTTGAGAGAGAGGTTGGGACCCACCCCTACCTTTCGAACAGCAGCGGAAATCGATCGCGGTGCGGAGTTCATAACTTCCGCTATCAAGGGGTCGCTCGAAGCTTCGACGCCGAGGCACCGTCCTAAGAGGGCGCCACAGGCTTCTTTGCCCGATTCTATCCTCAGGCACGTCCGGGAGAAAAATCGGCTGAGGAAGGCTTGGCAAATCTCGAGGGACCCGGTAGACAAGGCCAACTGGAGCCGCAAAGTTCATGCGGTTCGGGAGATGGTCCGAGAATACCGGAACAGTGTCTGGGAGGACAAGATTGAGAGCCTGTGCGTGCAGGACAGGTCCTTGTGGCAAATGACGAGGAACTTGATGCGGGTCCCCGCACCAAGGCCGCCTATTGTGAGTCGCAACGGGGTGGCCAACTCCGACCAGGAGAAGGCCGATGCTCTCGCTGAGCACTTAGAGGCGCAATTTGTACCGACTGACAACCCGTCAGACCCGGTGCACGTTGCGCACGTGGCGCAGGTCATCAGCGCGGTCTCGTACAGACCCTTGGATGAACCCGAACCCACGGAGGTGACAGAAATGTCACGGGCGATAGCCGCTCTAAGACAAAACAAGGCCCCCGGATCCGACGGTATCAGTAACGCGGTCCTCAGAAAGCTGCCCTTGGAGGCGATCAACTTCCTTGTGGAGTTATTCAACGCCGTCCTGTTCCTGAGTCACTTCCCCGAGCTCTGGAAGCATGCCAACGTCCTCTGCTTTCATAAACCGGGTAAGGACCCGGCCCTAGCTTCGTCCTACCGACCGATCAGCTTGCTCGACTGTCTGGGCAAGTTGTTCGAGAGACTAATAATGACGAGACTGACCCGACATGTTCGCGAGGGGGGCATCTTGGTGGACGAGCAGTTCGGCTTTCGGGCGGGACACGCTACGTCTCATCAACTTGTCCGGCTCGTGGAACAGGTTACGAGGAACTTCAACATCAACAGGCTGACTGGTGCTGTCTTTCTTGACGTGGCAAAGGCCTTCGACCGTGTTTGGCACGAGGGTCTCCTTTTCAAACTCCTCTCCCTGAACCTGCCCTTCTACCTAGTTAAGGTTGTTCAATCTTATCTTTCCCATCGCACCTTTTCCACTACCTTTGGGAACGCCACCTCCCAAGTCAGAAGCATCCGGGCTGGAGTGCCGCAGGGTTCCATGGTGGGCCCGCTGCTCTTCAGTCTCTATGTGAACGACATTCCAAAATCCCAGGCACCGAGTTGGCTCTGTATGCGGACGACACGGCTCTAGTAGCGGAGTCGTGGCGAGGGCAGCTGGTGGAGAGGCGACTCCAGACGCACCTGACGCAGTTGGAGGGTGGCTGACAACCTGGAGAACAAGTATTAACGTGGAGAAGAGCACTGCAATGCTCTTCACATGGAAAAGAAAGTACTACAGGCCGGCTCCACTCCGGCTGTTCGGAGAACAGATCAGATGGGCGGACAGTGTTAAGTACCTGGGACTTACGCTGGACACAAAACTGACCTGGAGACTACACTGCAACGAAAGACTCAACAAGGCGAGGCAAAGGCTGGGAGTCCTAGGCCCACTGCTTAACAGGCGTAGCGCCCTGTCTACAAGGAACGGTCTGACGCTGTACAAGCAGTTGCTCAGGCCGATCCTCGACTATGCGTGTCCCGCTTGGGGTCACCTGGCGGACACGTATATGAGGAGGATGCAGGCGTTCCAGAGCGTATGTCTGAGGATCATTGTGGGCGCACCTTGGTATGTCCGGAATGAGACTCTTCATCGTGACCTGGATATGCCTACCATCAAGGACCACTTCCGGAAACTGGCGCAGTCTTTCTACGCTAGACTTCCCGGTGCCACCAATCCTCTTATCCAGGGGCTTGGGAACTACGTCATCGACCCTGGTGGGTGCCATCGACGTCCCAAAGCCCTGCTCGGATAAGCGAGATGTGTCAACAGTGGTTTGGGAGGCTCTCACCCAGCCCCCCATAGAGTAGTGTCTCCGCACGTAACTCTAAAAAACCCTTAGTCGGTTTCTCAATTTCTTACCCCCCTTTTTTACCCCAATATTACTAATATTTTGTAATCTCTGTTTCTTTGTTTCAGAACTTCGCGAAACGCGACAACCCGTTCTTAATTTTTGCAAACCACACGGTGTGACCAATTGGTCGGTACGTGTTGGAACTTGCTCTCGTGCTCCCCTTCTGGAAGCATCGGAGCATGCCTTTTGTCTGTGTCTGTTGACTGTTCGTCGAAATACCGACATTGGGTGGATCGGGGAAAAGCGCGTGGTTTTGTTGCAGGTTCGCTGAAATGTTGCAGCACTTTGCACGGTTCGGCGTTCGGTTCGCCATTCCGCTCGCCGGTATGACCGAGACTTAGTACGTAAATACACCCCTTCGTGAAAAATCTAGACTAGAGAAGACTTCGTTGACTTAGTTACATAATAACTCCATCAATGTCATCTCAGTTTTATTTGAAAGTCAGTTGGCTCTCATATCTTTATTTCCTCAACGGTGCGCCAAAAATGTCGGGGGATACTAGACGTATCACTGAATTTTACTACTTATAAAATATATTTCGATAGTAGAATGTCTGATTAAACAAACTAAGGCAGATATTTAGCTTTTATCAAAACTTCTTTATCAGGATGCCCAGTGGCTTGGACAAACCAATCAATAGAGAAAGGTTAAGGAATTTGATTAAATTTATGAAATTTTCACATATCCACTAAAAAAAAGTTATTTACAATAGTCAAAATGACATTTTTCTTCCAGTTTTTGACACAGTTGTCTCTGTTGAGCTCACTAATTTCATTTATCAAAGTCAACATGTGATTTTCTTGTCGTCTTCCCACCTCTCTGCCGCCCGTTTTTAGACAAAGTTTAGTCATGACTATACGCATGAGCATGAATTATATTATAAGAATATTAAACTATAAAAAGAACTTATCGCAACAATTTTAAACTATCCTGGTGTTAGATAATCTTTTAATATCTCAATATGAAAGATCTCACTGAAATTTAACTTAGATCACAACCAAAGGTAATCACATCAAAAATAAATCTGGAAAAGTTCGAAATTGGCTCTGAAAAACTTTGAAAAGTCATGGAATTTAAAAATATTGTTTGGTTGGATACCCCGTTTCTTTTTGTTGCAGATTAGTTTAGCTTGCCACTTAATTTTTTATTAAAATTGAAACGCCGTTTAATTTTATATAATGAAAGTGTATTGATTTTCCCATATTGATAAACAGATAGAAGGGGTAGTTAGGGTAAGGTTATAACCACAAGAGGGGTATGCGACTGACAAAAATTTGGGAAACATGGTTGTAGCTCATTCGTTTCAAAACTCTCCATTTTAACCATCCCCTTTCGTTCCTCCTCTTTAATTGGAATATATATAACAAACTTTATATGTATTTAATAAAAGGTGACCTGGCGGTCTAGGTGTAAGGTGTCGGACTTCTGTGCTCTGGGTTCTGGTTTCAATCCTCGGTCCCGGCACATATTTATCATATTGTCAAACTTTTCCCTCGCCTCTGACAAGACGTGTATTAATCACAACTTGTGAATGTATGGAACGCCAGGCCTCCACCGTGTTTTGGATTCCACGTTAAACTGTAGGTCCTTCATTACATCTCACAATCACTCTACCTTTATACATTAGCGTGAGTGCGTATAACCCGAACGGGTAGTAAGACACTAATGATAATAATGATCTAATAAAATATATGAAATCCCACCAAAAAAGAAAGGCTCATCTTAACGCTTATACTAAACATGATTATGCACAGATTGTATTCGCTGTGAATGCAGTTGATTGTCAGAATGATAGATAGTAGGTGTCACACACTCATCCTAAACCCTCTCACCCGTTCACCCCCGTATCTTTTCTATCCTTAACTATCTTTGGTTGTGGAGTTTGTTTGCATTACGTTCTTTATCCTCAAAAGCAATTTCCATCATATCATTCAAGACTAAACCTTGGCATGGACATAATTTAAATGACCATACATTACGGTGTGTATATTTGACTTTCTTTTTCACCAGTAGGCTTTTTCATCCCAAATGGATATGCGCCCCACACTTTGAATAACAACTGTACAACAGTATAATAATGATCGATCAAAGTTCACTCACCGCATGGTCTAAATACAAACTCACTCCATAAACAGCACAGTTTTTTAATTTAGCACCGCGTCTTACTACCCGTTCAGGCTATACGCTTATTTACTAATTACGCTAATGGGTAACGGATTGGGAAGGTTGAAGTTAGAGGAAATGAACCTTCTTTTGCGTGGAAGTAGAATGGAAAACCATTTAGGAATTCCTCCCCTCCCCCAGTTCACCTGACCAAGATTCGAACCTCGATCTCCCCGTCCTCGGCAAGCTAGCTCAACACGAAACAGCGCGTTAGCTAACTACGGCACCGATGTGGCTTTAATCTCTTGTTTCAATCGATTGAAACTTTTTTTATGTGTTCATCAGTAGAACACAACTTAGTTTACAGATATAAAAAAGTCGCAAAAATTGATTAATATGTTTTTGGGTTAAACCAACCAGATTTTTAAAATGATTAGATTATTTTAAACTTTATTAGCTGTTTTTATTTATTTTCCTCGATACATTTAACATAAGTTGTAATCATGTTACAGTTACCATTTGGTTCCAAAAGTAAGCAGTCCAAAAGTGCCGTGTTTTATTTCCGACACAAACCAAAACCATAATAATGGCAAGCCTCGTACAAAGACTGTCCCTCTCCATCTAACCAAACTGCACAAGGTAGTTGGTCTTGGAACAAGTGAAAGTGCTCTTGTGGTCATCGTACGCGTAGCTATAGGCATCTGGGCAGGCATTCTTGAAGAATAGCGGATAGTTAACTGGCCAATCGGAGGATTTGCAGGTCTCTGGCTTGTCGTGAGCTCCACGGCAGCAGTACTCGTCAGTGTTGAAGGCCAGACAGGCGCTCTTGCACGCGACGACTCCCCCGCTGCCTGACTGGCGTAGCTCGGATGGACATCTCTCATTCACGTTGGCCCTGCAGCTCACCTCTTTGCAAGAATACTGACCGCCATCGCCCGCGTCACTGTTCATTGGGGCTATCTGTTGGTTAAAGTTAAGATAAACTGTTTACGAGTATAATTAGTGGATTCAGGTCAAACTAGACTGTGTAGAAACGTGATGTATTAGATTAGATCAAGTTTAACTGTTAAAGGATGTACGTGATTTGTTAAATTGGGTCGAGTTGAACTATTTAGGTGTATGCGTGATTTGTGGGATTAGATCATATTGAACTGTTTAGGAGAGTACAATATTTATTTAGTTGGTTCAAGCTGAGCTATTTAGAGGCGTACGTGATCTGTGGATCTGGGTCACGCTGAAATGTTTAGAGGTATATGTGATTTGTGGAGTTGTGTCGAGATAGGCCGGTGACACACTGAGCGTTTTTGCAGGATGTGACTTGGTGAAACTAAACTGTTGGGTTTATTCTAATTGGGGAGTAAATCGAATGTAATATTGTAGAAGGTAAATATGTGAAATTAAATCAAATCTGAACTTTATTAACCTAATCAATGTGACTATTTTTAGCTCATATGAGTATGATTTTGGTTGAGTGTTCCAAGTTGTTTGATGGAGGATACTGAAACATCTTTATCTGGTAAATATGCTATTTCATGATCTTTAACTCTTGATATTACACTCATGAACCGCCATTTAACTTTCAGTTTATTATATAACATTGGCTAAAGCGTTGTGGTTCAGCCATAATTTATTTTGGTGCTGTTCTTTTTTCATTAGACCTGATGATGTTGTTGATGCTGCATCGAAACATTTAGAATATCAATAAGTTGCAGGGAATGCAGCAATCAAAGGAACAATAACTACAGTTGAGGAATGAATTCAATTTTTATTTAACTTTTTTCATGTCTTTAAAAAACCTTTTATTATAAAAAAAATGTTTTTTCCCATTCAACACAAGACAATTAATACATACATATTTGGATCTTCTTGTCATATCACTGTTTGTAAGTAAATTAGACTGTAAAGTTCATAATTTTAATAATATTTAATATGTTTAAAACCTTTTAGATGTTTGTTAAAACCTAAATTATTTATTATATATGTCATCATAAGACATTCCAACTCGTAATTATTATTATTATTACCAAACTTTTTTCATGCTAAATTGACGTTGTTGAAAATTTGTAAGTGCTCATTTTTTCCTCTCAAATTTTCTGTCCTAGAAATCATGGCTTTTTTTTTCCTTCAAAATAAATTAAACTATTTTTTCAACATGTCCACTTTTTTTTACTCTCGCCTCCTTTGGAACTTAGTATTTTCTTTAAATACTGCGTGTAAATTAATCTCATAGCTTACTTAATATGTACTATTTCTCTCGCCTTAAATTTTTTTTTTACTATTTGACATCCGTACCAGGTGTTGCTCCAATATGCCACTCTTACGAAATACTGGTATTAAGGTAATAGGGAGGTCGGGGGTTTAATCCCGAATTACTGTAATGAGGGTGGTTCTTTCCTAATTATTTTCAACTCTTCTTTCACGCAAATTCTTGAATTTTCCCTTTACCAACCCTACCACATTATTATAGGCCTAAATATACAGTTAGCCATAGTGTGTGAGCATACATTTTATATGCAGCCTAACATCTAAAATAACTATTCTTTTGAAAGTTAATCTTAGATACAATCTCATTTTGACTGCCCTTTTATTATTTTTACCGTAGAATGAATTTTTAAATCAATGAACCATGCCGTTATTAAGCTTACCCCACTCTTGGAGGGAATACAACTTAGTGCACCTGGTTGTAAATGAACCCTGGTTTCCTAGGCCAAAATCTCATTCATTAGGTGTGCAGTTGATTTTTCGGCTTACCGACATGGGAACGTTGAAACCGTCCACAACACTTATGTCGTAGTAGTCGATATCTCCAGAGCCATTCAGTGTGATCTCGGCAAGGGTGACTGGGGGCACGCCTCCGGCCCCATTGCAACTCAAGCCTCTACCACAGTCGCCCGTCTCGCACAGCCCGTTTCCGTTCTGGTCGAAGTTGCACCCAGTCCTACCCCAAAACCTGCCGCCCCAACCTTCCGGTACAGTAACCGTGATCTGAAACACAACACACATTACTTAGAGATGAAGCTAATATGGAGCACTATCCATGTCAAACGCTATAGGCTACAAGTGACTTATAATAATAACAATACTAATCATAATAACTCGTGAAGGGTGTGCTCATATAGTAATCCGATTTAGAATAAGTTGACAAGATGAAAACCGAACTTTGGTGTCTTCCATATAATAATCAAATTAAATGGTAGCGTCCTTATCCTGAGCAGGATGACTATCAACAAAACTGACATTGTATGCATTAAACCAAGTAGTGTTTGAGATCTAATAAATAATTCATATGGCGCTTTGGTGTCCGTGATTTATGTGTCTCCCACCTATTCACTTTATTATCTTTGGAGAATAGATAACCCGCACAGCCTGCAATTACTAAAATACTATGTTACATAGTGCACACACAGCAAGATACATTTAGTAGAATTCTGTTAGGAAAAATCATTTTAGAATATAATTTTCCGATACCTTCGCTCACTCAATGCTGATCCCGAGCTTTATTCCCGTCATGCCCGGAATTTTATCATCGCTGTAATTTGGGCTCCCCTATCAGAGTGATGAATTTACAGCACTGTATTGGGTATTTTGTTTGTTCTACAATTATGTTAGTTTATTCATCGTGCGCTGATTTAATCAGCCAAAACAGAAATTTGCGTTTTCTATAATTCTTGTTGTGCAAAGTTCACCTTTTCAATTCGAACCGAAATCAAATCGAATATGGAAAATATTCTTGAAGCTGAATCGAAGTTAGAATAGTTTATATTAGTTGTTTTATTCTAGAAAACTTATTATATAACTTAATGCACTAAAAATAATGGAAAATGATTTATTGCACAATTGTTTGTAATATTTTGTATTAATCTGACAAATCAATTTATTATTACAACATACAATTTAATTTCTTCAGATCTTTTCTTTATGAATATTAATTAAAATATACAAAACATCTTAGCATGGCTATGATTGAACATAAATTGAGTATTTTG
This sequence comes from Timema cristinae, assembly GCA_039000515.1. Classification (NCBI taxonomy): domain Eukaryota; kingdom Metazoa; phylum Arthropoda; class Insecta; order Phasmatodea; family Timematidae; genus Timema; species Timema cristinae. Next base: position 21,704 of record JBCFYV010003107.1, read on the forward strand.
CTGTCAATATTTATAATGGTGAAGCTTCGAAGCAGGAATTTGTTTCGAAGAGAAGTCGAAACTGATGTTTGTTTTGAAGCTTTGCACACCCTTTTCCCAAATTAAAAAATATTTATGGGTACCGACACTATCAAAAGAGTTTCAGATCACATGATTTGACGTTAATGTGAATTCTTTAACTGTCAGAGTTCCATGTTGTCGCTTATTGTGGTTCTACCAGTTATTTGTCTCATTGTGAAACAAGCTCAAAGTCGTATGACGGAATATAGAATATAAAGACAAACGTATCAATGGACATTGCAACTGATTTGCTATAGACTTAAAATGATGTGGCCAAAATGACTTACCAGTATCACTAATCACGTGAACTAAATGTCAAACTCATATAGTCTGTTTTACCTCTGACGGGGGAGGCCAAGGTTTAAACCCCGACCTGATGTACTGAGGGTGATTTTTCTACAATTGTTTCCCACTCTCACTCCAAGTAAACGCGGGTACATTCCGATATCACTGAGCCATTCGCCTAAATTAAATGCTTATAATAGTAAATAAATTAAAGAATTATACCATTAGCGTGAACATAAATTATTGCATTAAGGTTTTTTCATGGAAACTGACAAGGCTGAGGCATAACTATTTGTCAAACAATTTTCAAGCCTATTAAGAATTGATTCTATAACGCTAATTTTTTATACACAGTGTTATACCAAATCATGATTTAAAAGATAGCTTAACCTAGAACAACACACACAACTTTGAGCTTCCAACCGCAGAAATTTGAATAGGATGAGGTACAGGATAATTCAAAACACTTAGAATCAATTTCGAAACTACTTGACATCGAACCGATATTATCTGGACTTGTGTTTTTTAGTAATTTATCTTTTTATTCCTACCTGAAAAGTTTTATCTTTTAGAGTCTGGAAACTACTTACCATATTTAATTTTGAAGCACTTGTTTCATGTTTGACAAACCCAACCCGAATTCTAACAGAGTTAAACTTATCTAAACTCACCTTTTTATTTATGCAACCGTTCTAGTAAACTACAGCCACACTAAAATGATATAGTTAAAGACAAGCTCAAACCCGGGTTTTTCCTCCTTTCTAGTCTGACACCTTAGATCAGTCGGCAGCGTGTCTGTCTACTGAATTAAGGGTCTCTGGTTCGATTCCTGACATGGCCTAAAAATGTATAATTGGTGAAATATGAGTTATGCCTTTAACATTGATGATTAACGGCCGGGGATTGTTCTACATTTAAGTTGGTTTTTAAGTTATATTCTTATATAATCAGTCGGTTCAGAAGGTACATGTTAAATAACTTGAATACATGTTTAAAAAAAACTTACCCTTTCTCCCCGTCCAAGCTTAAATCCACCATTGTTGGGCGTTACAATGCCGTCGTTACCCATAATGCCCACCCAAATGTCTTCTTTGTAGTTATTGAAAATCTCGAACGTTCTACCTTCCAGGCCTCGAACTAAAAGTGTCACAAGTAATATCACCGCGACACACTCCATGATTCCTGAAACACACGGACTTGTTTTAACATTCAACATTCTAAAAGGACCTACGTATTATAGTCCAGCACTGAAACAGTAGTGGATCACATGAGCAACCCCCCTTCTCCGCCCCCCCCCTACAGTGTCTTACTGACGAACAGGCTATACGCATATATCGGGTGTTCATTTGAAAAATGTTCGCCAAAATATCTCGAAATTGCAGAAGAAAATGCTTTAAACAAAAGTTGTTTGGTTCTGGGGGGTGAGTAATGTGGTAAGGAAGGTATGACCTTGGGTGGCTTTAGCTTAGCTATATAATACAGTAAATGTAATACTTTGTATTGTAAAGGGTTTTAATAAATTAATAATTTGAAACATACAAACAATGTACACAAATGCAGTACGTAATAGTGATTTATGAACTATAAATCCTACACGCTTCGTATCATCCGAGGTAGGCTCGGTCCTAATTACCTCGGTTAATCGCGAGTCTACTGTAATGATAGGTTTTGTATACACAATGAGTGCAGGGTTTTATCTGAATTGACTCGGTTTGTTTTTTAGCTTCCGTCATTGATGTATTCTGTTATAGATACGCACTGTATCAAGTTTAATTTCGGAAATATGGAATCCGATATAATGTCGCCTCACACCCGCTATAACTTATTTAGATAAATTATATTGTCAAAAAATACATGACTATGCTTCCGATAACAGTGCTTGTCAACTTTTGTGGGGGAAATAGTCAAGAATAAGTAAATTTTGCGGTAGAAATAAATAATTGTCTTTCAAGCCTCATACAAACGGGCATGTCGATTTTTTTTTTCAAAACAAATATGCATAGATTTTGTTTCTTTGTCAGATAATTTTTTGTTTCTATTTGCCAATATAATAATATTGGTGTTGGTTTTGTACATTTGTTTGTACATGGCCGGTGCTGTTACAAAATTAAGTACAAGTTTTCATAGTTTTCATTATTGCTACTTGTTTTGCTAATAGGCGTCATGATAGTTTGTCATGAATTCGGTACTGAAACCCCGCCGTATGTACGATGCATAAGATAGATCACTATTTGGGCCTATCAGAGATACGAGAGGGACCAAGAGTATATAGGTTTGATAGAATTTCTTATTTACTGTGCAGTGATGGCAATTCAGGTTTTAACATGAACTTTATAATCGCACATCATACAAACTAACTTAAAACTATGTATGGCACTCCACTTATTTTTGCGCCCCTCAATTCTACCGCAACGATAAGGATACTATCTTTAAAAAAAAGGAATCCATAGACAAATAATACATTATTTTAGGCACATATTTATTGGATAGAACATACCATCCACTTCTTATCCTCTTTTCTCTTACCAACCTTCCCCGTGTTGTAGTGGTCAGCGATTTGGGTTACGAGCCTAAGGGTCCTGGGTTAGATTCCCGGCTGGTACTTTAAGTATTTTTCCCTTGAGGATATCCCCAAAGTAACCAGGGTTTGGTTTTTGTTTAATTAGACTTAAGTTGGGTTAAGGCTCACACCGGCTCCACAACATCATAACTATCATCGCATCATCTTATTGCGGGCACGATGTGTATGGTGTATCGTGGGCAACGTTCTGTGTCAACAGAGCGGCTAATATTTTACACATAAGGCAACCGAATCTGGATGTCATGTCCCTCCTCTTAAATTTATAAGCCATACAATAAAAAAAGAACCAAGAAATCCCCATCGGCGGTAGTATGATCTAACGCAATGGATCTCATAAAAAATATATATTTTTTCATTCAATATTAATTATTTAATAGAAACAAGAGAAATATGTTCAAAAGCTTTAATATATCTAATTTACTGAGAATATAATGACTTACAATAAAAGAGTTGAATAATTAATAAGAATCTTGCCTCTTCTTACACAAAAGTTCATTTCGTCAAATAGAGAGTACACACGCATTTCCTGTTCGACTGAGAGAAGTTTCTCTGCGCATGCGTATGCCCGAGTCTCCCTTGGCATCAAAATATTGCACATTCAGTGTGTTGCGAAGACTTAACCAAATAATAATAAACCGTGAGCAAAAAAAGTTTGGTTAGCAAATGTAATAAAACTCGTCGCTCTCTTGTTTACTTTATTGCGGTGACGCAAAGATTTGGGCTCAAATCGCGGTCGGGTGTACCCCCTAAATGATTTCCCATTCTCCCGCCACGCAAATGCGGATTAATTTCCTTTAAAATTATACATTGCTCATCCCTATTCTAATATCGTAATTAATGTATTCGTATAATCCGTATAACGTGAATTTTACCCATCCGGCTCGCTTCACATATAAACCTAATTTTTTTAAAGGAATCATTATTAAATGACATGAGGTATTTTTTTTAAGGCGACAACATTGGTAACGTTTTGGGTAGGATGACAGATCAAAGATAAATCGTAGGTGATCGATTTTAATATAATTTATTTAAATTAATGTTTAAACAATACAATACAATATATATATATATATATATATATATATATATATATATTTATTTCAAAAATAATTATTAACCTGTATTTTCGTAAAATAAACAATCATTACTATTAGACTATTATTGAGAACAACCTAAACTATTCAAGGAATGCAAAAGAGTTCCACTGCATTTAATAAGCCTCAAAAATTAATATTCATAAATCCTCAGTCAAAATATACAAACAGTAGAGCCTCATTTAATCTCTCTGAGCTTTAATTATTAACGTTAATAACAACGATTTCAATATATAGAAACTCCTAATAAAGAGTTAAGAAAGATAAAAGGATACGCAATAAACAAAGATTGCGTCAACAACCCAGATTATCTAATACATGAGGATATATAAAAATCTATCCCATTTAACCAGGAATTCATGTTGGTGCAAAGGAACTAATAAACTCTCATCTTTAAATATTGTAAATAATATATTAAATGAGTTTTAAACTTATGGCCAGCAAGGAACAATTTATTTGAACTAAGTTTTCCTTCAATATTACTTCTATTACACCAAAAGTGCCAACATAGTCTTTTTTCAACATTTAAAATCATACGTCGTACGTCGTAACGTATTCTTCACTTTTTTAGTTTATAGTTTAAAAAAAACGATAAACATGTAAATCAACAAAGTGACGAAATCATTTTTATATACATCATTAACCGTTTAGAAGGGGTTAAACGCAATACTAACATTCAAAGTTTTGAAAATTAAGATGTAAAGTCATTCTAAAGGAAAACATTAGAGATCAAGTTTCAAGTATTAAATCAATCAGAATTCATATTTTGAAAATTAAATGTCATAGTGTTTGAAGAAAAGATTTCAAAGTTTTAAAATAAGACACTAATTTTAATTTATCCATTATTAAAAAAAGAAAAGTTAAGATGTTTTATAAATATTTATGCCGAAACAATAAATTTTGAGCAGACAGGCCAAAGGTGAATTTTTCAAAGCTTACTTTTTCCCAAGACAAGAAATGTCCTCGGTGAGAATCCAAACAAAAATAAACTACGAGGGGAAAATCACCAGTTTATATTCAATCCGCAGTTCAGCTTGAAACATCATAGAAAGGAATAAGGAAGGGGGAGGGAAATAAGACCACACACACACACACAGAGAAAGGGGTGATGGAAATGCAATGCGCCCTGGTTGGCCCAGAACCTTCTGGATGACAGTAATATATTCCACTTCTTTCTAAGGCGTGTCATTGGCCGATCTTAGAACTAGCGCCGTATACCGGTAATTCATTTAGTCAACAAGGCCTATCGATGCGGCTCGGATGTGTTTTATTTCGCTGGCCGTTATGTTGATATTTAAGTTATATAGAGCGATATTTGGTCAAATGCTGGCAGAGGTGAGTAATATTTACCATAATTAAATGATGTGTATTTAATATCACTGTTCTTGTTTCTTGTAACTTCGACGATTTTATATAAATATTATGTCAACGTCATTATATGAACAGACTAATGTGCTTTGCCAGTTTTTAAAATACTCTCATAATTAATTTGTAATTAAAGGAATGTTAAAGCCAGGTCAGCCCTTAGCAGACGTGGGCTCCTGAGAAAACGTGTTTTGTGGGGCCCCCAGTTTTCTGCCTCACCCTACCCCACCCTCCTCTCAAAATAATATCAAAAACTTAATTTTTGTTTAATGATAGCACCTTTTAGTTTGCATCTGTTAAACAATTTTCAGCCGTATAGTGTATCAGGGATATGGGCTACACATTGTAATAGTTGATGTTATGACCCATGTTTTTATACATATAAGGGTTGATTTCTCCCCAAACCTTCTTTAAATTTTCTTCTTCAACGAAATGGATATGTATAAAGGTACAAAGAACAATTTTGCCAAGTTTGAACTAAATTGGTTGATACGTTCATAAGTTATCGTGAGACATATCCACCACAGACAGACATACAGAAAAATGCAAATTGGTGGAGTTCAAACGGAGAGCTCGCGTCACTCATTCAATAAATAAAACCTCATTATTATGTTTTCATTTATTTTTACACTCTCACAATATATGCTAAGAGTACCTAAACAGGGAACCTGCTATACGATAAAAATTCCTCACCTCAACTTTTTTCCCTCTGTCACCTAAGCAAGCGTGTAGCCCCCAAAATCACGGGGTCCTATGTGGCCGCACCGTTTGCACACCCCTAAGGGCGCCCCAGGTTAAAGCCAATCCACTAAAAACGTCCTAAAATTGTAAAGTTTAGTTCAACTTATTTCAAGCTCATTGATATTGAACGATGATATGGGAGTCTTACCTTTATTGGTGGAAATGATTCTGATCATCTGGTTCGCAGAAATACTGTGCTCAAGACATCAGGAGTGTGCTGATTATATAGTATTTATTTTATCTACCAAAATAACTCCAAATGTTTCACTAAACACCAAACCACTAAACGTGTGTCATGAAGTGACCGAACCTTTGAAAAAAATATTATCTGCGCCGTTTCCTGCACTCAGCGATTACAAACCATAATAATCACGCGGGACATAATGACTTTCACAATGAACAAGAATATTTAACACAATTTCTCAGCCTTTCTGGTGTAAGTGCAAAACATTAGGCTAGGATATTATTAGTCTGAATGCAAGAAGGACTCCAGTACAGTTTCGGCACGCGCTCAAAAGAACGGCATCTCTTTGACACTCAACACCGGTCTAATAATCTCAATGTTGACTATGAAATTCGTGTTCATGGATATTAGTGGCACTTTATTCAACCTCTCCCACCTTAGTTATTTACCAAAACCTAACCGCATCAACATCGGTGTTTTTTTAATCCTATTTTTAAAAGGATAAAGAAATACATTTAATTAGCATATGATATGTCAACAACTTTTGAATATTTAGATGGGCATGTATTAATACTGGTTTGTACCTGAATATTTGACACCTAATTCAGCCTAACCTAACCAATCAATTTTTTTTTTTTTTACCGTCCTGTATCTGGCTCCTCAAAATTAATCCAGGCCCAGTTATCCTCGAATTATTCTGCTATTTCCTCTTTACATATCCAAGTTTTCCTTATAATTAATAATTAATAATGATCTGGTAATTAGCATTTGGTGTTATATGCATCTTGGTGTTATCTTCGCTACTGGTCCGCCCCGGGTATTTTATTTCCCCGGTACCCTTCACCGTCACTTAGCGCCACGACCGCCTGGGACGATGTTTGCAGAGTCGTGACTCTTAGTGACGGTGATGAGCATTCCCCTATCCGCCACCTGGGGAGGCGCCCTATGGGTTGTAGCAACCAACTACTTCTAGCGTCCCACTTAACTACACCCTAGTCTAAAAATTTACTTAAAACTAAACTACAACTAAAATATCTCTTCCAACACTTTCTTGGCACTTAAGGTCGCGTATTCCTTATTTCTTTTCGTGCTTGCTGTGATCCAACCATCTATCACTCAGTACGCCCCTACCCCCATCGACCGGTTACTCCAGTCATGAGCCACACGACTGGTCCAGGCCGCAGGGGGGAAGTCACCTCATTCACAACTGTGCCATCTCCTCTTTCCTTTTCCCTATCTATCATCGCACCATATCAGTACCCAACCTTCCCCTCCAGATGCCATCTTTTGCTTCATCATCCACTACTACTGCTGACCTCCCAATCACTCCCTTCACTTCCTTCAACCTCCTCTTCTCCTCCGTCCACTCTTCCAAACCATCCCGGCTCTTCCTCTCCCTGTCTTCCTCTTCTCTACCCGCACTTCTCTCTTCTTATTTTCCCTCAATGTATCTCTTCCTTTCCCACTGGGTAATATTGTTCGCCATTATTTGGTCTTGGCTGCCGAGATACACAGTTTGTCCGTCCCGCACCAGTTGTTAAAATGATTCGCCACCACCACAGCGTGGGTCTGGAGCTCTAATCTTGATCTTCCTTTGACTATTAGCAGGATGTCGTCCGCGAACGCCACCACTGCCACGGTTTCCTCTAGCTCCTCTACTTCCTGCAGACCCTGCTCCAGGGCAACGTCCCAGAAAATTGGCCCACTCACCGACCCTGGGGATCTTCTCCACCTTCCTACTTTTCCCCTCAATAGTGGCGAATCTATTGCGACAGTAGTCCCTGTAGCTATCGTACACCTAACCAATCAAATTAATAAACGTTCGAAAATATATACTAACAGATGACTTCTGATTTGTTCTGAGGTCTGACTTTGTCCACATACACACAATTACTAAGGCCGGTGTGGCAGGACAATATTAGACTGGACATTTTTAGGTAGTGGTTCTTTGTTAATACTACCCTTGGATTTGTAGCTGTGTGTGTGTGTGTGTACCACTCTCTTCCTTCACTCAAATGCGGTTACAACTTTCCTCTACATATAACCCGAACGAGAAGTATGACGTAGTACTAAAAAAACAACAGTAAAAAGTCCTTAGGGATGGGGCCTCAGCTTGGGCCCTTAGTTCCCTCTTTCGCTGTCCCTGTGCATGTAACCGAACGATAGTAGAGAGTTGAAGGCGAAAAAAATAAAAATAAAATATTAATCATGACTGAAAATTACTTAATTATTGTGTCTACTTTGTATCGGTGCAACTTTTAACTGTGTGTCAAAATTTTACCAATTTTCTTGTTTACCTCTTTGAGTGAGTTGTTAGTAGACCTGTAATAGTTGTAAACACCTCTCTGCTACCTTACCTTAGACTGTGAGGAAACAATATGATCTACAAGATGACGACGTTTATATAGTAGTGCGGATAAGGAAACTTAACTGCGATATTATTGTACAAGGAAACTTAACTGCAATATTATTGTTATTTTTTAAGTATTTGCTTTTTTAATTTTAATGAGCAGTTGTAAACACATAATCTACTATGAGCGCAAATAAATTATAAAGTAGCGTCATTTCGACTTTAATTCTTATTCATACAAGTGCCGCATTATTATTATTGTTTCATCATCTATCACCGCATCTTACTACCCGTTCAGTTTATACGCTAATGGCTTAGAATTGTGAAGGTTGAATTTATAGGAAGTGAACCCGCATTTGCGTGGAGGGAGAGTGGAAACCATTTAGGAAACACCACCCCATTTCATCCGACCGAGATTAGAACCTCGATCTTCCCGTACTCGACAGTCTAGCTCAACACGAAACTAGCGTATTAGCTAACCACGCCACCTAGGCGGGTCCGCATTGTTTAGTTTGAATAATCTTATCCACATGAAACGTACCCAAGAAAGAATTGCTTTCGACTGATATTGCTTTATTTCCTTGTAAGGGCCTTCCTAGAACTGCTTTCGATATTAATTTCCGTTCATCAAATACCGCCCCAGGTGGCTACGTTGTCCAAGGCGTAAAGATCGCGATACATTGAGTTTCCGTTGACGGGAGATGGAGGTTCCGAATTTCGACTGGTTGTATTTAACTTTGTTCTCCACTTTTCACTGAAAGCGTTCTCATCCTTTGCCCACTCTAATGTGTTACACATCTTTTAAATTACCCTCTTACTTAGACTAGTTATTTAATAACTATGGTAATAAAGTACTACTAATAAAAAAAACTATTCAAATCCCAGCCTTGTTCGCTGAAGG
>JBCFYV010003108.1:0-30201 GCA_039000515.1 Timema cristinae
TGCTTACCAATTTTTTAATTCAAATTGCTCTTGGACAATTTCTAGGTGATTCTTAGGAAAATAATATATGTATTTATAAGTAATTAAATTTCTGATATATCAATTTTTATCCTTGAATAATTATTTCTTTATCACTTCCATCAATTCATATTGACTTAACATATAGCTTTTTATGTTTTAACAATCTTTCTTTTATCAAACCATCCCTTTTTTTCATAACTTGTTTTGTTAATTGATTTAGAAGTATATCAATCAATCAATCAATCAATCAACCAATTTGTTAATTGACTTAGAAGTGTATCAATAAATCAACCCATTGTCGTTCTACCAAGTACGTTCCATATAATATTCATTCATTCTTCTCCTTAATATAAATTAAACGAATTTAACTAATAAGATGTAAGTGTTCTCCCAATGTCAATATTCCTTTTTATTATTATGATTTTAAGCAGTGCTAGAAGATTTCTCCTTCGAATTATTGTGAAGGATATAAAGTGTATTTGACATGCACGACAACATAAACAAATTTTAATTAACAAAAAAAATTATAAATTGTAAGTTATTTTTCAAATTAGAAAAATAAAAGGAAAAGTAATAGGGAGTCAAATAGCACCAGAACTTATGTGTGCTTATTATGTATGCTCATTATGCTAATGTGTCAGTGGAAAATCGGGGGCCTAGAACTAAGTATTTGACTGAAATTATTGTTTTTTCTCCGGAAAAATTGATAGGGTTAAGATAAACAATCGGCTTAGGTGGTTATTTATTCCTCAGGTAAAATCTGAACTAATAAACTTGAATAATTATAATATGTTTTATCACACCCATGACTCGAATCGACACAAGCGGACTATCAAATCACTTTATGAAGAAACAAATGCTGGGGAGATTAGAACCAAGGTCTACACCAGACAAGGAATTATTCGTACAACGGCTACCAGCCAAAAAAGTCTTCATATTGCTAAAAAAAACACTACATTTAACCTAGGATTATATTAACATTCCTAAAAATTCAGGGTAGCATCTTTCTACTAAAAACAATTAGCATCGCGATTTGTCGGTGAAGTATAATGTCAAGGTTTAGATCCCAGCTGAGTACACTGAGTCTGTTCCCCCTGAATGACTTACCACTCGCCCGCCATGAAATTGGGGACACATTTTCTTGAGGCTCTACCGTCCTCTTCACTACTTCTCTAGTGTTTTACTGTACATGCGGATAGCCATGAATAGTAAGTCACGTAAAGTTACGGCTAACAGTAAACTCCTTGAGGTAGCTCGAGTAGGCAACTCGTCTTACTGTGTTGCAAAGATGATTGCATAGCCACGAAAAGCAACAACCGTCCATGGGACCATATTTCAATCAATTGCCAAATGAGATCTGAATACTAGAATAGTACCAGGCTCGATTCCCTTGACCAATGTAATTTTTAAACCAATTGAAATAGAATTATAATTTTAATTCATTTAAAGTTTTATTTTATTGATCATTACACAATCTAGATAAAACCCGAGTAAAGTGGTTTCATCCCAAACTGGCAGCGACCGTAGCTGCAAGTCAAATAATACTCGCATAATACGATAATCCACAAAACTACTATCAATATAAGGAAAATAAATAATGTAATTACTAAAATGAGCTAACAAATATTGATCTTTCAGTTAAATTAAATTTAGTTTAAAAATGGAACTTTGACACAGGAAACAAACTCTGGAATTTTGTATAATGTTGCCAATCCTCTGCCATTAAGCTAGACAAGAATCGTCCCATTTTCAGGCTCATTCTCCACTTATAGTTCAAGACAGTGGTAGATGCATCCGTAGCCCCGAGTTAAATTCAATCTTCAGGTATATATTGAGTTCACGCTGTCAAACAAATGTATGTTTCCTTTGTAATGTACATAGCATTCAATACAACGCTTAGAATTATAGATTCACATCACTTGAGATAAAAACCTACTTGGGTGGCCACATGGTCTAAGGTGCTACTCTCACAGTAGACTAGATTGACGATGATGGGGAGATTGAGGTATTGAATCCAAGTCTGGTTATACTGAGGCTGGTTTTTCAAAAATAGTTTTCCACTCTTCCTTCACGCAAATTCGGGTACACTTCTTATAAACATAACCTTCCACATCCCTAAAACCATTAGCGTAATTAAATTAGTACAGTGTGTAGACCAAACCGTTTAGTATAAGGCAGTTATAAAATAGAAATTCCTGTGTTTGGCCTATAAACACGTTTGCAAGGATCCAGATTTAGATCAATTGGTTAACAATTTATCTATTTCCCCATGCAATAAGTCTATACATTATAAAGTTTTCTATTAATGAATTTTGTTTTTTAACTTATAACATCTACTTTAAACAGTCTTAGAGTTATATTAAATACTTTCATAAAATTACAAATAATAGATTTATATTTTGAACACATTTTAATTAAGATTAAAATTTTACTTAAATTTAGCTGTTATGTTATTTAAATTATCCAAAATGCTAATAATTTTTGTTACCTCTAGGTTCAAATAATTTTGACAGGACTTATTTAAAAACACCCTTATTTATTTTCTTTATTTTAGTCATGAAGCTACCGGTTCTGTGGTTCGATCTTAGGGATCATTTTGTTTTGACTTTTTATTTTTTAGAAATAGTACAGCATGCACCAGGGGTGCATCCAGGATTATTATTTTTTTGGGGGGGGAGTTTACATTAAGTACGAAGGTTAAGCTAATATATTCACATACGTACTGTAAAACATACATACATACATACACAATACACACATACATACATACATAAATTCATACATACATACATACATACACACATACATAATGCATACATAAATACATACATACATACATACATACATACATACATATGTACACACATACATATGTACATACATACATACATACATACATACATACATACATACATACATACATACATACATACATACAACATACATACATATATACACACACACATACATACATACATACTGTGGCGTGCGCATCGGGTGGCGAGCTCTGCAAACTCTAGCGCTTGTGTCGCGCTCGGCTCAGAGTGGGCTGACGCGACGAGAGGTGTGATGATTAACTGGCCTGACTTGAAAGAGTCAACACCTCTCTCCGAATGGCTAGTCTTGTCTGGGAGTCGTCGAACGATGTGCACGCCCACCGAGTCAAAGGAAGTCTTCTGTGTGTTGTATAATCTTTAAATAAATAATTACAAGTATCTTTCATCCACGGCTTGATTATTACTTCTAATTAAGATCCTCAAATGGAACCTAGCACAGCACAATGGTAGCAGAGCATTGAACACAGTCGACTTGTTTGACCCATTCAGATGATTTGCAAGTTGATGGTAGCAGAGAATAATGGAAACAGACAACAAAGAAACAACGCGTGATAATTTGAAAAACCATCAGCCAAATCCAAGTATACACAAGCATGCAAGACGTCAACAATTCCGTCCCAGAAGTGGAAAGTGACCCATTAGATGACGACTCGACAATCCGGAGGGCAGCGCGAGGCAATATCGCTATCACCAGCCGGATCAACACGTTGCAGACCAGAACCACATAGCAGATTGGAGCCCGTTAAGTGTTCACCATATCCAGCCCAGGGGCCATCAAACGAAGGGGCCAAACGGCCATTCAACAAGCATCCCTACTCGGAAACAACGGGAAGGTCGGCGGTTCGCCACGAACGAGCGACCCCGAGAATGGATCAACAACAAGCACGACCTACAGGATCTACCAGTCAACATCACCACTAATAGCTAAGTACAGTCATCAGTTCCAGCAACCCATTCTCCAAATGTTTAATCCAGTGTGGGCACATTCGATGGGGAGGGGTGGTAGATGGGCAACACCCATCTCAATCAGGGCTCACCAATAATAAATATAAAGAGTGATTTCTCCTTTTTTTAAGGTTAGATGAGTTTAATGGGAATCATAATGAGTAAACTATAGGTTCTAGGGGCCAGTTGGACTTAACTACCTCTTTGAAATAAAACTGTTGAACGTTGGTCTAATAGGTAAGAAACATCTTAAAAACGATTGATTTGGTGACGTAGAAAAAAAGTTATACGTAGGAGTCAGGTCCCTTCTAACATTCACACTACTATACACCAAGGTTTAGCCTTACTATAAACCATTGATGAGGTATTATTTACTCTTAGAAAAAGGCTTAGCGCTATAGGGTTGAAGCCACTAGGTAATAATACAGACTAAAAAGAAACAAGGTCTAACGAAAGGTGTACGTTTCGTTTGACGCTGTTGCCGAGGTCAAGGGGTCAATTGTCTAGCTAGTGCTACGCGTTAACATCGAGAACCTATTATTTAGGACATCACCTAGGCCAAATAGAGCAAGCGCCGCGTAAGGTTAAAAGGGAAAAAGAAGGTAAGGGTCGAACATCGTAGAGTGAATAGGGGACGCGTAGATGAGAAGAAGCCGAATCAGGGAAAATTATCTCAAAATCCCATAGGAATAGTAGACTAGACTCTTACCAATAGTTAATTCTACTCGCCGTCATCATGGATTTGGACCCAAACAGGTTGTTGAAAGATGAACTGCAATACGAGATCATAATTCGTGGTAGAAACCCCGTTAGATACGGTGATGGGTTTACGCAGCCAACTCCTCTACTATTAGATAGGGAAAGAGACTTAAACGCCTCGATTAGTAAAAAACAGCCTTAATTCCTCCGCTATCAGACGAAGTTCCAAAGTAGAACGGAGGTTACATACCCTAAGGGAAGACCTAACTGACAAGACAGAACTTACCCCGAGTCAAATAAAGAACATTTGAAACTACCTTGTTACATCTTTCGTCGAGACTAGAAAGGGCGACCATAGACGATAGTAAGTTCATAGAAGGAAAAGAGGCGGGTTTAAAATTATGTGAACAACTCAAAGCAAAGGTAAAGTCGCTTAGGGGGGACCAAAAGGAGCCCACGCGTTCTAGTAACGAAGAGGAGCTATCCAGCGACTAGCAGAGGGCTCGGGGGTGGAAAGAGATCCCACGACTGAAATAAAAAAAAACCAGAATGACAAATCACCTATAACTGATCCCATTCAAATGGAACCGCATGAGGTTGTTAAATCCAGACTGTTTACGGTCTTAAGTATAGTGAGAAAATGGGAGTACGTTTTGGGGAGGAGTCAGACCCAGTGGATTGTTTAGAAAGAGTAAATGAACTTAAAGCCACTACCATTTAACCGATAAGGAGTTATTACAAGCGCTTCCCGAAATTTTTCAAGGAAGTAGGTTACGGTGGTTGAGAAACAATCAACATAACTGGCGCGATTGGGAGCAATTTCAAACATTATTCAAAGTCAATTTTTTTAAGACTAACTACCAAGAGTTAATAGAAGAGGAGATTCCGGGAAGGATACAAAAACCCACGGAATCCGTACAGGAGTATGTAACTGAATTGCAAACTCTAATTAGAAGGCACGGGGGGTTCACGCACGGAACAGGAGCTGAAACGTATTTTTTCGCAACCTAAGGCCCGATATTAAAATAAGTTTAACTAGAACCCAGATACAGTCCGTCCCTCAGTTAGTGAAAGAGGCCGCAAGTTTCGAATTGAGCCAACAAGAAATAAAAAATTACAATAGACACTTAGCGAAGAAAATAAACTTAGAAGGAACCCCAGTGTTGGCGGACGGCGTAACCAGGAAAACCGGCAATACCAAGAGGAGCCCACGTTTGCACGAAGGGTGGAGAGGGAAACATTACCATACAATCCAACAGTCAGAGGCGATAGAAAAGGTAATATCTCCTCCCAAAAAACTCGAAAATGCTTCAATTGTTTTTCGACTACGCATTTGGTCCGTGACTGCCCTAATAGAAACCCAAGGGGTAAGGAGCAAGGTAAAGGGAAGTTTTTTTAAGTAGGCGTGGTCCGAAACAACCGATCCACGCCGCTGAATCCACTCGTGAATCACAACCACGAGGGCGCGCTAAAGGGAGTGAATATAATATTGGCAAAATAAATACAATCGCTCTTTTGGACACGGGCTCAGTTAGCAATATCATGTCTATAGAGTTCTATGAAAATCTAGAAAAAAACAAACTAAAAGGGCTTACACCATGTGACGTACAATGCGTCTTAGCGGACACTAGAACCTTAAAAGTTAAACAAAGAGCAAGGATAAATATCAAATAGGCAGGTGGGCGTGGCCTATTTGGTTTCTAATTGTGGAATCCTTGGTGACACCGGTTATATTAGGACACGGATTCATGCGTGACGCAGGGATGAAAATTGATTTCACTAGTAATAAAGGTGTGTTTGAATTCGATAACCAGCTAGAGTTTGAATTAGAGCCCTTACCTGAACGGAGGGAGGTAACGGTAGCGGTGGAGACTAAATCACGGGACGCTTTAATAAGGTGCTGAGTGAATATACGGACGTAATAAGTGAAAAAAATAGAAGGACCCATGTTCTCACCTTAGACATTGAACTCCTGACGATTGCCCAGTGCGTTCTAAACCGTACCACTATGGCGCCCCAAATTGCAAGTACTTAGGCACCACATCCAAGAACTAATAAAAAAGGAAATTATCAGACCCTCGAAAAGTCCGTATGCGTCCCAGCCTTTCTCGTAACGAAGGAAAACAAGGAAAATAGGATGGTCATCGACTATAGGAAATTGAACGCAAAGGTGAAGTTTGAAGCGACACCCTTACCAACTATCGAAATGGCCTTTCAATACTTGGGAGAGGCCAAGATATATACGGTGTTGGATCTTAATAGGCCTACTACCAACTTCCCCTGTCAGAGGCGTTCTAAACCGTACACGGCGTTCATCACGCCGTGGGGCTATTTGAATTCAATTTTCTCCCTTCGGAATGTGCAATGGGGCACAATCTCTCACCGATTGATGAACACCATATTTGGGGACATACAATTCGAGTACGTATTTACGTATCTGGACGACCTTGTATTAATTTATTCTGCTAACGCCCAAGAACACGAAAAAACATCTGAGAGAAGTGTTCAGAAATAAGGGAAGCAGGCCCTAACCATCAATCCAAAGAAGTTAAGGGTGGCCGTGACGCAGATAGAGTACCTGGCCACATAATTTCTTGTAAAGGAGTAGCGGTCAACCCGGAACGCACGCGAGTGGTGCGAGACTTTCCCACCCCCGACAATACGAGAAACTAGCCAGGTTTTTGGGCATGATCAATTTCTATGGAAGGTTCATACCCAATCTGGCGTCGATCGCCCTCTCCTCTCTACCAGATAAAGAAAAATAAGGGAACATTTCTGTGGAACTCGCAAGCCGAAGAAGCGTTCCAAGAGTTAAAAGGACTACTTTCGCGACACCTATATTGAAAATGGCGGACTTCCGGGAACCGTTTATTCTTCAAACGGACGCGTCGTCGTCGGGATTAGGGGCGGTATTGTGTCAACGCAGCAAAGAGGGGTTGCAACCCGTAGCCTACGCCAGCCGAACGCTGCACCACACGAGAAAAATTATCCCACCTTCGAACTGGAAGCGTTGGGTATCATTTTTGGAGTGAACAAGTTCCGACAGTATTTAGAGCACAAGGAGTTCGAACTTCAAACGGATAACTCCGCCTTGTCTTGGCTATTGAATCATCCCAGGCAAATAGGAAAAATAGCTCGGTGGATTGCTCAACTACAAGTTCTAAGGTACTCGCTGACCACGTCCCTGGAAAAGAAAATGTGGTGGCGGACACTCTTTCAAGGATGTTTGAGAACAGGGAAGAGAACCCGGACCTACGCAGATGCACGGTGAACGAGAACAAGTCGGGCTTACACCCCCGCAGAAGGAACGAGGAAAACAGGGGGGAAGGAACCCCCAACGGAGGAATCGAAAGTGGTAGGAGTATTAGCAGGGTTGCCAGAACTGTTCGTACCCATCAACACTTACCCAAACAAGCCGACCCTAAACTACGACAAATTATAACCAGTCTCGGCCAAGGTGAGGCTAGACAAGACTACAAAATCAAAGACGACATATTGTTACATAAACCGTCGAGAACGACCGCTGGAAAGTGTGCGTGCCCGATTCCCACGCCCGGGTACTCTTCGAGTATTTTCCACGTGTCTCCGGCGGGCGCCCCACTTAGGGGTGGCTAAAACGGTGAACAAGGTAAAGAGCAATTTTTTGGCCCAAGATGGAACAGGACATACGAGACAGAGTCCGAGCATGTGAGGTCTGTCGCGATCAAACCTGCCCTAAATCGTAGGTACGGATTCTTATCCTCGGAGTGGCACAATTTCCTATGCAGAGGTTATATGTAGACCTGTTCGGTCCCTTGCCAAGATCCAGTGAGGCAATGTTATTTTATTGACTGTATTAGACGCCTTTTCAAAGTTCGTCTGGCTTATCCCGTTGAGGGCCCCCACGTCCGCTTCAATAGTCAAAGCCCTGAATAGGGAAGTTTTCAAGAACTTTGGTTTTCCGTGTTCCATCGTGTCTGACAATGGAAGCCAGTTCACCTCTCGTTTATTCAAAGATATGTGCTTTTCTAGTGGTATTAGACACTTCACCACTAGCCCATTTTATCCAAATCCGAACCACGTGGAACGTTTTCATAAGAACCTTAAAGCACTCTAATAGCTTATCACCATCAATTTCATAGAAAATGGGACACACGTTACTTTGGTTACAATTGGCGTTCAACTCGGCAACCCACACCAGTCACAAAACTACTCCCGCTGAATTGTTATTAGTTATGAACAGTTGTCACCTATTAATCTGCGCTGGGAGTTATATCCAGGTTTTTAGAGGAAGAACCCCCCCAAAAAATGGTAGAAAAATGGGAAGTGGCGTTTAACGAATGAAGAAGTCGCGAGACCTAGTCGCACGAAGGTACAACGCCCAAAGAGCACCCGTACCACTATAAAGTAGGAGACAAAGTAAGGTACGAGCTCCACACGTTGAGCAAGGCAGCAGAAGGGAGTGGCGGCCAAGTTAACCTATAGGTGGTCAGAACAAATGGTAATCAGTCAATTCTTAACACCCGTGACTGTACTACTGGTGGACCCCCTCACCAAATTACCCTGTCGCAGAGCCCACGTGTCGCAACTAAACCTTGTGAGTAGGCTTCTCCTCTCCACAATGCCCCCCCCCTCCTTCCTTTCGGTGGGAGGGCTTCTTTGACGTGTAGGAGGGTAGCCCGTTTATGTTTCCGGGTGGAATACCCTTCTCCAAAAGGGGAGGTTAAGACTCTAGTTGGCCTAGGCTCTGTCCTTTAGGAGAGAGGGGGTAACTTTTAAAGGGTGAGTTTTTTCCCGGGGGAAAAAAGGGGTTTTAACAAAAAAGTGGGGGTTTGTTTCCGTGAAAAACGGGTAACATAAAGTGAATTTTTTTTGGGTAAAAAAGGTAAATAAAGTGAATTTTTTTTCCGGGGGGGAAAAAAGGGGTTTAAACAAAAGGTGAATTTATGTCTGAAACGGGGAGGTAACATAAAAGGGGATTTTTTTGTCGCTAAACAGAGGTAACATAAAAGTTTTTTTATTTTTGTCTTTTAAATGAAAAAGCTAAAAGTCAATATATCCTTACGAGGGCCCGGGCCCCGGTCTGGGTTTAAACAATGTATTTAGGAGGGGAAAAAACAATGTTTTAGGATTTTTAAAAAAATGTTTTTTAGGATGAAAAACAATGTATTTGGGATGCAAACAAGGGGTTTTTAAGGAGGGTTAAACAATGTTTTTTGGATTAAACAATGTATTTAGGATTTTTAAACAATGTATTAGGATGCAAACAATGTATTTAGGAGGGCAAAAAGGGTATTTAGGATGTTAAACAATGTATTTAGGAGGGTTAAAACAATGTATTTTTGGGGGAAGAAGCTTTTGGACTTTTTTTGGGTTTAAATTTTTTTCCCTTTAAAATTCTTTGTAGGGGTTTTTTCTCTGTAAACGAAGTGTTTAAGAAGTTCCATAAAATTTTGGGGGTTTTTTAAAAGGTTAATTCTAGCTTTAGTCTTAATATGCCTTATTATATTTAAGGGGTTTAAATTGAAGTTCATTTGGGGGGAGTCCCGGGAAAATAATTATTTTTAAAACCTTCTTGGAAAAACGCAAAGGGTTCACAGTTTATGTTTTTTTTTTATTTGTATATAAATTTTTGACTCAAAAAAAAAGGGGAGGTGTGTGTGGCGTGCGCATCGGGTGGCGACTCTGAAAAACTCTAGCGCTTTTGTTCGCGCTCGGCTCAGGGGTGGGCTGACGCGACGAGGGGGTGTGATGATTTTAAATGGCCTGGGGCTTGGAAAAAAGGGGCAACACCCCTCTCCGAATTTTGGGTAGTCTTGTCTGGGAAGGGTTTGGGCGAACCCATTTGGGGGCCGCCCCCGAGTCAAAGGGGAAGGGGCTTTTGTGTGTTTTTATAATTCCTTTTTAAAAAAAATTTTTACAAGTATCTTTCATCCACGGCCCTTTATTTTTTACTTTTTTTAAGATCCTCAAATGGAAAAAACCCAGCAATACATTTCATACATACCCTAAAATACATACATACATTCATACATACTACATACATACATACATATTAATACATACACACATTTCATCATACATACATACATACATACATACATACATACATACACACATACATTTCATACTTTCATACATAATCACACATACATACATACATTTCATACATACATAAAATAAAATACATACATATATACATAATACACACATACATACGTACATACATATATACATAAACACCCCATGCATATGTACATCATACATACATACATACATACATACTAAAAATACATAAAATAATTTCATAAATACATACATAAAATACTACTTTCATTCATAAAACTACATACATACACACATACAACAATACATACATACATTTTCATACACACATAAAATACATACACACATACTTTCCCTACACACATACATACATACGTACTACATTTAAAACGTTTCACACCCCGCATACGTAATACATACATACATACATACATACATACAAAACATACATACATACGTTCATACATACATACTTTATACATACATACATACTTTTCACACATACATAAATACATACACACTACATAATTAAAATACATACTACATAAATACATACGTAACACAAAGCTTTTGTACATACATACATAAAATACAAAAATACATTCATACATACATACATACATCATACCCTTTTAAAACATACATACATACATACCCTACATACATACATACATATGTACACACTTTTTATGTACCCTACATACATACATACATACATAAAATACATACAAAAATACATACTACATTTCATTCATTTCATACATAATACATAATACACAATACAAAACATACATACACACATTTCTTACATAAAATACATACCCTACACACATACATAATTCATACATTTCATACGTACATAAATACATACATACTACATACATACATACATACCCAAAATACATTTCACCTACATACATACATAAAATACATTCATGCATACCCTACATACATAAAATGCATTTCGTACATACATACATACATACATACATTTCATTTCATACATTTCATACATACATCATACATACACCCCATACATACACCCATACATACATACATACACACATACATAATACATAAAATGCATTCATACAACAAACATTTCATAAAATACATACACAAATACATTTTCCCTACATTTCATACTACATACATACTACATACATACTTTCTTTTCGTACATACATACATACATACATACATAAAATACATACATAAAATATGTACACACATGCAAAGTACATTTCATACATACATACATACATACATACACCATACATACATACATACATACATACATAAAATAAACATTTCACACACATACATACAACATACATACATACATACATTTCACACATACATTTCATTAAAACATTCATACATACTACTACACCATGGGCATACATACATACACACATACACAAAATAATACATACATACACACATACATACATACATACATACATACATACATACATACACACATACATACATACATACACACATACATACATACATACATACATGCATACATACATACATACATACATACATACATACATACATACATACATACACACATACATACACACATACATACATACATACATACATATGCTTTTTAAGTACTAATTACGCTAGTGGATTAGGAATTGGGAAGGTTGATTTAGAGGAAGTGAACCCGTATTTGCGTGGAGTGAGAGTGGAAAACCATTTAGGAGAAACCTCCTCCAGTTCACCCGACCAAGATTCGAACCTCCATCTCTCCGTTCTCAGCAGTCGAGCTCAACACGACAAGCGCATTAGCCAACTACGCCACCGAGGCGGGTCTCTTTTATTATTGTTAGCTTTAGGCTCCATGCAAAGTGCAGATGATATTTGAATTCACGATACAAGTGTGCAAGACGGCCATATTTTAAGTTCCTGCAGGGAAAATACAAGCGGAAACTGGGCGTTGAGAATTTCTTTCGAACGAAACGAGTTTAATTATAGAATTCCACGTTAAATTAGGGTAAATATATTATATCGTGTCATATAAATATATTATTAAATGAATGTTAAATTAATTTTAGAACTTCTGAAAAGTAATGTAGTAATACTTATATTATAATATTGAAAATCTTTTTATACCTAATTTTGACACAAGATAATCTATTGGCTTTATAAAACAAATTATAACTTTTTATAGTAATAGATAAAACTTTTTCCTAATAGTTATATTGTGACCGTTATGGTAACATTAAATAAAGTATGGAATCGAATTATGGTCCCACAAAGTTATACTCAGTCATAATAACTTTGAAGAAAGAAATAAATTCACTTTTATAACTAAAATATGTCCAATGCATAAGATTTTAGATTTTATCCATATCGTAATTTTTGTCCACCCGGAAATAATATAAAATATTTTAAATCAGTATTGAGATCCTTAAATTACAGAAGATTTTTTAAACTCAGCTTCTTAAATCTAAAGTAAAAATCTCTTAGAGTTAATCTGTTATTTATGCTATATGTGTGGAATATAATAAATCATTAATAAATTTATAATTGGCTATAAACTGTAATGAAGATTCTGGAAAAGGGGAGACTTGCTTTATGTTACCATGTAAAAACAATCAATGTGGATAACAGTGCCAAAATAAGGTTTGACGTGGTAACATTTTTAATAGCTAAAAAAATACCAGCCCGTATGTTAATGAGAGCAAACATATATAATTAACTTAGTATGTAAATATTAATTATTGATTTTATTATTATCAGAACAATAAAGTAAAATTAATTTAGTAAATCAAACCATTTGTCCATCGCTAATAGACATCCCCTATCTCTCCTTCCCAACAGTCAAGAAATAATTTAAGGACTTAAGTCCTTCTCTAACTCCGGGCTTGGTCGTAGCTAGGCAAAATATTTTGCAGCTATGTGTGAAGGTATAGCATACCTCGCGGGCTGAGTGAATAAGTTGCTACCTTTAAATCTCGACGGAGTGTACAGTACATACTGTAAACTACAGTTATAAATAAAGAAAATATCAAGAATTGCATTTCATTAGAAAATACTTAATTTTTGATATTATTCTATTATAACAATAACCGGGATAGTATTTCAAAGTCTCTATATTCCCCGTGAAATAATGTAACCAAAATCACGATAGTATTCTAAATGTTTATACCTTACATTTAATACCACTTCGTATGATTGTAGGTTTATTGATGTCTGCTTTTTAACAAAATACTTAATATTTTCTGAATCTCGTGTTATTTCCTCCACCCTTGCTACATAATGACTCGCTACTAATGCTTTTTCCTTTGCCGATGGGCCATTCTTGAAAGGGCTGTAGTGCGTTATATTAGACAAACCAACTTATTATTACTTCCAATATTAAATCACTATTATAATGTCCAGCTTTCCTTCAATCACAATCGTCAATAAGTGACCGAACGGAATGACGGACCGGTCTTTCTGACAATCTTCAATTTATCGAAAACCTGGCATGCGTTAAGATCTCGTAACTAAACACATCAAACTATGAAAAGTTTTGGTGTTAGAGGAATAGGTCTTATATCAAAATAGCATTCAGTTCATGATGATCATTTCGTATACTTATACTACTCATCTATATCAATTAGGAAAAAACTTGTATACATAGTAAATATATGTCTGCAGTAAAAACCTCATTATAGTTCTTTCTTTAGAAAACAATTTTTTCAAAGCAAACTAATTGGAATACGGGAGTTTTAATAATATCCTCGTGTCTTTTAAGGTTTTTATAGCAAACTCTGACAAAAATGCTGTGATTGTCCAAGTAGTTGGAGAAACGGTGAGCTATGTTTAAGGATTTTCGAGTATTTGATCTCTGTAAACATGATGCCGCTCAGATTTCCCCCGTAAGAACTTACGAAGTCATCACGAGTCGCACCACCAGTACTCGTGCACATAGCCAATAGTACCCATTTCTGAAAATACCATTATAATGTGGTTATTTGAATTTGCTTGAATTATATTAGAGACTTTGCTTTTATCACCATTACTTGGAGCTCTTATCTCCGTTCACGCTTGTTGCTACTTAATTAGCATTGTTCCTTAACTCGATCTCTGGCATCTTGACGAATAAACATTGTAAACTCGATACCCTTCAATCACTTAGTAATTATTGTGTGGTTATGTTTCTTATGTTTGAATAAAATCTACTCTTGTTATCCTTTACCTATTATTTCTCTTTGGAGTAGAAAGGAGGTCGTGACATCGCATCTGCTCTATTGTTTCTGACGTTTTATCAACAGTTTCAGTTAAATTATCTTTACATTTATATGACTGTCCACAATTTCTTGTATGTACTCATCTGGTACCGTATGTAAAAAAGGTAATTTTTAAATATGATATTATCACTACATTTTGGTTGCTCTTTTTCTACATTTACAAATCTCTCTGTCAAATTGCTAACCTGTCCTGTTATTTCAGTTCTATTTTTATTACAATTTTCTTTCCCTACTAATACCTTGGAATCTAGAGCATCCTGTCTATGTTTTAAATTTCTTTTGCATTTTTATAATCCTTATAACTGCTCATGCATTTGTTTTCCTCTTTTAATACAATCATCTCTAGTATTAATGTGATCAATTTTTGTGCGATGGATTATTGTTTCTAATTTCTGATCAAAATTACCCTTCATTGTTCTAATTTTGACCCGGATATCATCTTCTATTTTTTTTTTTTTTCATTTGTATTGTTTTTGATTCCTTTCTCAAAATCTTTCTTAACTCTTGGATTTCATGCTTGCATTTTTCAAAATTAAACTCTACATTTCTAAATAGATTTTTAGTTTCCTTGTGATTTTTTCAATTTTGTCATTAATGCCTTTTATTTCCTCTTTTAATTCCTGTCTAAACTCCTTGTTTTCCTGCCTGTTCTTTTCACATTGTTCTCTGTTTTCATGATTATTTTTATCTAATTGTTCCATGTTTTCCCGAGTACTTTTATTAATTTTTTATCCATACCTTTAAATGTCCTTAGTAACTGCATGAGCATTGCATCTGAGTCTAATTCTACGGATTGTTTAGCTACAATTTCTAGATATTTATTATCTACATCACTGATTATGTAACTACGATCCTCCTCAGTTTATAATGTTTTTAAAAATTTGCACTTATTAGTACGTGATACCTGTCATGTGAATGTTGTTGAATCTCGTGGATTGAAATGCTTCTTGTAGCCAGACTGCTTCTTGTTTGTAGACCCAGGTTCTGGTCTCAGCGTTGTCTATTCATTCCGGTTACTCAGCTGGTGAAGCACCTCTTCTCTTCTGGTCTTGGAAGGATCGAGCCCCCAGGTTGTCAGCGCCAATATTGTAGAGTCATGCTCTCTGCTGGGAAGTGTTTTATTGGAAGCCTCTCACTGTTAAACCAACCATCAAAGTTGGTGAGCAGATTTCCTAACTCATGTGGATACATTTAGTTTTATGTTCTGAAACTATTCATTGATTTGAAATATGTTATGGGTGGGGACTTTTGATTTAAATTATTGTGAAAAGTAAATATTTCAAAATACTCAGCTGGGATTCGAAACCAGACATCCCCGTCACCGGAACACAATATTAGTAGTCCACGTGTTCACCCATGTGGACCTCACCTTGCCTTTAATTCTTGTCGAAAATATTATCTTTGGCTTTTACCCCCTAAACCCACGTGTTTTGACCGGTGTGCCGCGGTACATTGGTGTTCCACTGCACATTGGTGTGCCGCGAAGGGTCAGCTGGTGTGCCACGAGAGTTTGGAGTAAAATTAAAAATAAGTGAGAAAAAAATTGAGTGAAAAAATTAATAATTGTAAATCCATGATTTTTTTTAAATTAATTCAATTATTAGATTTTAGCTACTGAACTTTAAAACACTATCTTAATAATTTTTTTAATGATAAAATATAAAATTTAAAAACTGACGTGCCTTGACAATTTTAACGGTTGGTTCAGTGTGCCGTCAGTTAAATCGCTGCCCTAAACATGATATCTGCGCACGTTTAAGTTTTAGGAGTTAGTTCCAGTGAGGTTTCCCTTTTTCTCTCAGATAATATTATTACATTTACTTAGAAGTCATCCTCCTCCTCCTGTCACCTTGGATAGTCTTAAAGTAACAACAGCAACACAACAAATTTGTTTATTTTCCTCATTTGTTTGAATTCCATACACATTTTATTTCTCAATGCATTATTTCTAACACAACTTCCATTTTCCTCGGTCCTGAGCGTCTTCGTTCATCCTTTAGTTGCTTCTTCCTTTCTTGATATCTGTTAGCATTTCAAGCCCCCTTCTTCCTCTTTTTAACTCTATCTTCACCTCCATGATCCTCTTCATATAACTTCCCTGCGTATTATGTGTTCCAACCAGCCTAATTATCCTCATCAGGCTCCTCTTTTCTCCTACTCTCCTCGTCACCTCCTCATTCTCTACCCTGCCCATCCAATTCACCTTCTCCATTCTTCTCCATAACCACATTTCAAAACTATCAAAATACCTTTGTTCCTTTTTCTGGTAGTCCACGTCTAATATCTATACATCAACACACTTCCCACGAAACACTTTGCAAATCTATTTCTTATCTCAATCTGGATTATTCTAGCTGTCGGTAATCACCTCACCCTTCCATATGCTTCCTTTCCCCTGGCAAACCTGCTTTTAACATCCTCCGTACAGCTTCCATTCCAATTCACCAAACTTCCCAAATATTTGAACAGCCTTATTGGTTATATTTTCTTCCCTTCGATTGATATATTGACATAAAATAGCCTTCTTCCTTTCCAACTCTAGTGACTTTCGTCTTACCGATGTATACTCTCATTCCGAATTCCATTCCTACTCTTATAATACCATATCATGCCCCAAAGTTCTTCTTCCGACTCTGATAACATCTCTTGATCGTCTGCTTACATAATGGTTTTTAGTCGCTCTTCGCCTACTACAATACCTCACGCCCTTTCTAGAGCTTTCGCCATCAATTTCCCTGAGTTGAAAACATCCCTGTCGTACCTTTCTTCATATGCTCCTCTCTTCCGTTTCATCTTCCTCTACTCTCACCAACACTTTATGTCCTGTGTACAGCTGCTTTATCAGTCCTCTATCCTTCCTATCTTTATCAATGATCCTCAAAACCTTCAGGATCAGACTCCAGTCCACTCGGTCAAACGCTTTATCCCAGTCAATAAAGCAAAAATTCATTTCCTTGTCACTTTCTAACACTCGTTCTGCCAGCATTCTCAGACACCCAACTGCATCCCTGGTCCTTTTTCTCTTTCTAAAACCAAACTTGTCTGCTCCAAAATAAATAAATCAAACATTGTTGTAGACCTCCCATAATATTTTTAATTTTTATATTTAGAATATTTATGGAAGTTTTGCCACTAAATTCTTAACTAACCCTTCAGTAATTTTGCAAAAGTTGTTTACACAACAACTTAAATATTGTAAGAGTTCCCTAAAGTCATGTTTGTTTGGGAAACCTCAGACCATTTAAAAGTAGTAATAGCAGCTTACAATTTATAACAATTACGAATAGATTAAAGATGTTCCTAGCGAATTTCAAACCACTTAAATTTCATTTTAAAAACAATTTATATACTTTTTGTTTGGATAATTCGGGCAGCACTAAAATCTCTACAATGAAAGATGGAATGGCATTTTTTCTCTTTGCAATTAAAAAATGTGTAATTACAAATGAAGCAATATACAAAATTTTCATCCAAACATTGGTGTCCGATTCTCAATAAAAGTAATTATAATGTCAATAAAACACATAAGTAGTTAAATTAAAAATCTTAATATATACTTAAAGTGACCTTTATCTGCAGTTGCTTAACGTATAACAAATCATCTCCGTGTTCTATATTCAACAATAGAATTTAATATTTTAGGAGTGTTATTAATATCTTTGTCTCTTTCTTTCTTCCTATTCTTAGTAGGTTTCAATTTCATTTTGTATTGAATAACATTTAAATGATATTGAGTAACAAAAAGCCAAAACTTTGTTTTGAATCTGAAACTTTAATCGGTTTTCGATGGGTAGAATTGCTTTAGTACGTCGTGTTCAGATTGTAATTGGAGAGAGAAGGAAGGGGTATTAAATCAAACACAAAAGGGCGTTAACTCTCATTCCTCGCGAAGAGAACGGTCAGACCTCACTGGACAAAGATCATCTGTAGTCAAATGTAAGCATTTACTGTTAATATCTAACACAGATTTATTTGTTACTTAGTACGATTTTTAAGTAACCTATCATTAAATAATCTTTATTCTAGTCTAATTTTATTTTTTTAAAAATGACATTTTTTTCAAAAACTATTATGACTTTTCTAACTACTTTTTATCCATAGTGGTGGGCACGCAGTATAATAGGTCAGTCTCATTTTATCTGGTTTGACAATAGCATGATGGTTGCAGTTAATTTCCAAACTGGGTGTATTGAGGTATTTTTATAGCTAAATGATTTTACACTGCCTTTCTACACGAATGTGGATTCATACAATCTAAAATATACCTTCGAACATAGTTTACACTTTGCACCTTTACCATTATATAAATAGGAACATTGTTATAAAACTTCAAAAATTTACATTATTTCACGTTTCCTTTTATCCCACCCTAATTAAAATGTAAAATTGGTGATAGGCTAGGTAGAAATACAAATATATATATGTATATATTATACTGCTTAGATTAATTACTACTCGTATTTCTAATTATCTTTTTAAGACTATACTATAACATTTACTGTTCCTATAAAGTTTTAACAACCTAGTGTAATTCAATCCAACGTGATTTTGATAATTTCACTAATGATTAAAATATAAGAAAGCACAAACAGGTTAAGTTTATATTTACAACGTGTTATCACTAAGTGGACCTCGAGTTACAACTAAACAGTATATTATGTTTATATTTTATGTAGGCTCCGTTATTGTACATTCAAATTCATTTACCTGTGGTTTGTATTTCATTTCAAATGTACTTCTATTGGAAGTTCGAGAGCTAAAATGATCAAATCACGTGGTGAGTTTATTTTTATCTTAGTATAAAACGTTTAATAAAAGTACTTATCTTAACCCTGATTTTCTTTCAGACTTAAACTGTAGATTTCTCTTGTTATGATAAATATTTTAAGATAGATTACATTTGTATTGATTTAAAAAAAATATTTCAGGATACATGCAGAAGTATCAGTCTCATTAAATATGGACTTACTGTCCACGGTACTGATTCATTTCCTTCTTCACTATTCGTCATTCCAAAGTATTTTTTATTGTTTTTGTATAATTGTGTAATATATTCAATTATATTGTATTTTATTAAATTCACTATAGATAATGTTGATATGAGGTACATTTCAATTTTAATAGGAAGGAAATTAAATGACTGCTACAAGAGTTACTTGATTTACTTACACGTATTAATTAGTCAAGGCATATTATCTGCAGCTGTTACTTTAGGTAGATAGGTGTATTATCAATATCTATAAAATAACACTAAATATAATTGTTGACCACAAAAAATATGTTTATATTTTCCAGAAGTTTCTTTCTATCAAAATACTAAGTATATATATATATTAAACGTGCACGTTCTGAAGTCACTATATCATCACACGACTTACTGTCCAAGGGAAAACCCACATTTCACGAATTATAGATTTTTCAGCCAAGCCTAGAACCAAACCAGGGACGCTTTGTTCCGCCGACAGACACGTTACCAACTGAGCTAAGGCATCAGAAAATTAAGAATATCTATCTCTAATGTGATCTACTTTTTATAGAATTAAAACATATATATATATATGTATACATTTATTTAGCGCACCATGTTTAAGCATAAGTATTATCAGCATATGGTATACAAACCAAGCCATGTTACAATTGAACCAGTGGCGCAGAGACACCAGGCGTACATGGGTACAGTGTACTCAATAAAATGTTAATTGATAGGCTGATAAAGTTACTTTTATTCGTTACAATTTTGAGATAAAATTATTACCAAAGCTTAAAGGTAAACATATTTTATACAAGTTGTGTAATTTTTTTTGTGTAGACGTATGTTGGGAACTGATTAAAAAAAACAGTATTTTAACTATCAGAAAATACCTCCAAACAACTTGGAACCATACTTAATGGCCCTTATACGCTCCCTATGCTAAAAGATTTCCTAGGGAAGGACCGCCAGAAGTTTCTTAAGCCACTCATAAAATGTCAGAAACAATTTCAAACGTCCCCCAGCCCCCATGAAAAACGGAAAGTTCCTACGCCTCTGAATTAATTCCTAACCACTTGCTGAAATACCTACGAAATCAAACAAACCAATAAACAATATTAAATGTCCCCACAATCTTAAATTAGAATACCCCTTAGGCGGGGCCGCCCTTGGCAGACCTTGGGCCCGAGAAAACCTCGTTCGTAGGCTCCCAGTTATATGCCTCCTACCCTCCACCCCACCTCCCCCAAAAGATAATAAAAATACTTAAATTTTATGTGATGCTATCACAGTAGCTTCCTCCTGTGTACCAATTGTCAGCTGTAAAAGGTAAATACTTGTAATAGTTAATGTTCGACTTTCTTCCCAGACAAACTTTATCTGAATAGCGGTACAAAGAACAGCTGTGTCAAGTTTGAATAAAATCGGCTAGTTCGTTCAAAAGTCATCGTGATACACACCACAACATACGGACAAATACTACTCAGTGGAGTCAAAATGGAGAACTTACTTCAATCGTTCAATAAATAAAACCACACGATTGTGTTTTTATTTGTTTTTTACACCCTGACAATATTGGATAGATCTCCAGTACAAGGAACCTTCTATACGAGCTTGTTTTTTCCCCTCTGTCACCTAAGCATGCATGGGGTCCCCCAAATCGTGGGGCCCTTGTTGGCACATCTTTAAGGGCAGCTCTGTCCTCAGAAGTATATCAACCAGGAAAGTTCATGGAATGGATTACCAAATAATCTGTTGGCGCAGGTTGTTAAACCAGATCTATGGTTAGAACTATAAGGAAAATGATACAATTGGAACCTGTAGGGATGATGATGGTTAGAACTATCAGGAAAATGATACAATTGGAACCTGTAGGGATGATGATGGTTAGAACTATCAGGAAAATGATACAATTAGAACCTGTAGGGATGATGATGGTTAGAACTATCAGGAAAATGAAACCATTGGAAACTGCAGGGATGATGATGGTTAGAACTATCAGGAAAATGATACAATTGGAACCTGTAGGGATGATGATGGTTAGAACTATAAGGAAAATGATACAATTGGAACCTGTAGGGATGATGATGGTTAGAACTATAAGGAAAATGATACAATTGGAACCTGTAGGGATGATGATGGTTAGAACTATAAGGAAAATGATACAATTGGAACCTGTAGGGATGATGATGGTTAGAACTATCAGGAAAATGAAACCATTGGAAACTGCAGGATGATGATGGTTAGAACTATCAGGAAAATGATACAATTGGAAACTGCAGGGATGATGATGGTTAGAACTATAAGGAAAATGATACAATTGGAACCTGTAGGGATGATGATGGTTAGAACTATCAGGAAAATAATACAATTGGAACCTGCAGGGATGATGATGCGCTACCCCCATCCGCAGGGGTGGTCAATTGGTCTAAACTGTTAGACTTATACTCACCACTGAGGCCAGATGTATTTAGAGTGGTTTGCCCCACGGATGTCTATTATGACTTTCCTACTCTCCCTCCACACCAACTTGGATACATCTCCTCTAAGTTACTCTTCTCACTACCTCCTCTTAGGTTAAGTGGTTTATAACCATCGTGTCAACGCGTAAATAATAGTATTATTGTTGATCTCCCTCCATTGTCTAGTGGTCAGAGTCCCTGGCTATAGGTCCCGGATTTGATCCTCGGTGCTTTCATAATTTTATCTGTGAAGCAGTGGTTCTGTAACAGGGTCAAACTAAGCCTCATGAGGAGATACTCGAATAAATAAGTGGCAGCCATGGTCTATAAAACTGATATTAAAGGCTGGAAGGTTCGTTGGTGGGGGTGTTCTGACCACATGACACCCTCTACCCGCAAATGTTGGCTTACCAGCTATTTATGTTACCTGAAACGTAGGGTAATTTTAGTACAGAGGAAGGATTTGTTTTAAATATATCAGGCTTTAGCTTGAGACAGGATAGTGTGGAGTAGATGAACTATAACTATCACTATTCTAAAACACTCCTAGTGCACCAAGTCGGGTTTGAAACCCGGCCACTTGGGTCAGAAACAATCACGCCAGCAAAGCCCATCGTAGTGATTGTGATAAATCCAATCAGACATTACTACATGGAGTTTGTTTTGTGTTGGTTTAAATTCACTCCGGGCTGCTTATAACTTTCTTACAAGTGATAACTTTAAAACATGTACTTGACACCAACTCCCAGCTGCTCACATCGGTGATCACGCCAGTAAGGGCGTAAAGCTCGTAATATACTGACTTTCTGGTGGTGGTCAGGTTTGAATATTGGTTGAATGCACTGGGAGGATATTAATTACACCCTCTACGCGCTAATGCGGGTGCACAGCCTTTGAGATATTCCTATAATATTTTCCTCATGAATTAAGCCATTAATTAGCACATTTTGTAGCCCCTTTTCATCTCCAGGACGCAGGCAGGCATACGAGGTTATAAAATAAGAGGAGAGTAAATAGAGAGTGGGCAGATAGGACATTAAAAACTGATATATTATTAAATAATATATCCGCTCATGTTTTCCAAGCAACACATTCTGCATTATTGCGCTAAACCAACAAGGATAGAAAAAAGGATGAATCAGCAAATTACTAAACAACATTCCCACTATCTAAATTGAAATCAAGTTGAAGTTAACAAGTCGGAAGTTAATAGATAAACATAAATTTTATTTATAAATAAAGGATAAGTAACAACAAAGAGATAAGCATGAAAAATGTATATTAAAAGAATACATAGATATATATGATTAATTGAAAACAACTCTAATATTTACGTTACAATATTCTATCTTTTCTATAAATAAACATCAAGTATATCAAAAGTATAATTGAATAACGTCCAAACTGTACATATATATTGCCTTTAGGCGAGAGAACTTGGAATAGCCAGCATTTTATTCCTTTAGTTTCCCCAGAAGACTAACAAGAAAATAGTTTTTTTAAATATAACATTTTCTAAGTCAACAACTTTCCATCACTCCATTTCTATTCCACTAGTTGGAGGACTTTGAATAGACAGTAACAACTTTCCATCACTCCATTTCTATTCCACTAGTTGGGAGGACTTTGAATAGACAGTAACAACTTTCCATCACTCCATTTCTATTCCACTAGTTGGGAGGACTTTGAATAGACAGTAACAACTTTCCATCACTCCATTCTATTCCACTAGTTGGGAGGACTTTGAATAGACAGTAACAATTTTCCATCACTACATTTCTATTCCACTAGTTGGGAGGACTTTTGAATAGACAGTAACAACTTTCCATCACTCCATTTCTATTCCACTAGTTGGGAGGACTTTGAATAGACAGTAACAACTTTCCATCACTCCATTTCTATTCCACTAGTTGGGAGACTTTGAATAGACAGTAACAATTTTCCATCACTCCATTTCTATTCCACTAGTTGGGAGGACTTTGAATAGACAGTAACAACTTTCCATCACTCCATTTCTATTCCACTAGTTGGGAGGACTTTGAATAGACAGTAACAACTTTCCATCACTCCATTTCTATTCCACTAGTTGGGAGGACTTTGAATAGACAGTAACAACTTTCCATCACTCCATTTCTATTCCACTAGTTGGGAGGACTTTGAATAGACAGTAACAACTTTCCATCACTCTCCATTTATATCCACTAGTTGGGAGGACTTTGAATAGACAGTAACAACTTTCCATCACTCCATTTCTATTCACTAGTTGGGAGGACTTTGAATAGACAGTAACAATTTTCCATCACTACATTTCTATTCCACTAGTTGGGAGGACTTTGAATAGACAGTAACAACTTTCCATCACTCCATTTCTATTCCACTAGTTGGGAGGACTTTGAATAGACAGTAACAACTTTCCATCACTCCATTTCTATTCCACTAGTTGGGAGGACTTTGAATAGACAGTAACAATTTTCCATCACTCCATTTCTATTCCACTAGTTGGGAGGACTTTGAATAGACAGTAACAACTTTCCATCACTCCATTTCTATTCCACTAGTTGGGAGGACTTTGAATAGACAGTAACAACTTTCCATCACTCCATTTCTATTCCACTAGTTGGGAGGACTTTGAATAGACAGTAACAACTTTCCATCACTCCATTTCTATTCCACTAGTTGGGAGGACTTTGAATAGACAGTAAACAATTTTCCATCACTACATTTCTATTCCACTAGTTGGGAGGACTTTGAATAGACAGTAACAACTTTCCATCACTCCATTTCTATTCCACTAGTTGGGAGGACTTTGAATAGACAGTAACAACTTTCCATCACTCCATTTCTATTCCACTAGTTGGGAGGACTTTGAATAGACAGTAACAATTTTCCATCACTACATTTCTATTCCACTAGTTGGGAGGACTTTGAATAGACAGTAACAACTTTATCCTGAAAGGACTAACTGATTTAGTACACGATTTAACATAATATAAACTTGAGCTAAATGTACCCTTAAGTAAGCTTAATTTAAAAAGCATAAAGTATTATTGTCATAGTAAAAAAAATTAAAGCCGAAAAGGAGTTTTGAAATACAAATAGCCAAAAATTAATTTAGTTCTTACATTTTAAAATACGTAGATGTGTCAATATTGATATCCTGCCAAGAGTGAAGTGTCCTCCGATCTCCTGCAGTATTTATTTGATATCTTTTACTCAGAGAGGGGGAAGGTAGGGGCTACACACAAAGAGAAAGGGGAAGGGGTGTATTCGTGAAAGGGAATATATGTCGATAAAGCAGTAGAAAGCCCGAGAACAGTAATCTAGGCAACGTGGGGCCATATAGCGCCGGAAATGGCGGCCTTAGTGAACACTCGATGTTGGCCCGGTTAGTTCCCTCGCACATTCAGTCTTAACACATGCTCGCGTAGCCGGTTGTGTGGCTTGGAATGTACATAGTTAAATGGAGCACGGTGAGTTTAGAACAACATATTGTTTAATCTTGGTAGAATATTATTTGAAGTAATTTAGTGTGTTTTTTGAATTAAACTTTGTAGCTATGATAAGATGCTACAATTCTTTCAGACGTAAAACTATATTATTTTTAAAAGCTTACAATTGCACTTTACCTGAAGTGTTTTATCTCGTTAATAGTCTAGTTAAGTATTCGGAAAATTAATATCATAACTCATAAACATTGGTGCACCCCTGAAGTGGAGGAAGCGGGAACTATCTCTTCTCCCACAGAAAGAAAATTATTTGACTAAATGCTTAACATATATTAATACAAACTATAATAAAAGCACTAAATATGTGACTAATTCTTAGGCTGAATTTTAAAACAAGACCTACGGCATTATATTCAAACTGTTTATGTTTACCCTAAAATTAACAAACGGAATAAAGCGAAGAAAAAACATTGTTTCTGTGATACGTTGTGTGTTCCCACACCCCCTCTGAGTGCTCCACTAACATAAGATATCCAAAGTGCCAAGACCTGTATCATTGTTTGTTTTAGATGGAGAGCAGAGTGTTGAGTATTCTTCTCCTAGCCTTCGCGGTCGCCATTCTATGCGTTTCCAAAGCGGCGGCGACCGGAAAGGTTCAGTACAGGTACCAGAGCTTCTTTCAGCTGCTGGGCGATGTCACTCTAGCCCTGTTGGACTACTTGGAGGGACTGTGGGAAAGGTGGTGTGGCCGGGAACACGTGAACTCGTGATCGACGGGGCTGAACCAATCAGACAGTAGTACACTCTGTCCGCGCGTTGATGTCCCTGGCTACTCCCGAGATGAACTACTTTCAACTAGTTAGTACAAATAAACAAAACAGACTCATTTGAATCAAGTAGAAAACGTTTTTTTTTTTTTTTTTTTTTTTTAGTAAATTTAAAGCTATACTAATAATTGTTTTTTTCATTTGTATATATATATATATATATAGTATAGAGCATTTTCTTTTACTGTCACTATTCACTATATTGTTAATTTATTTTGTTTGGGATTTCGTAATAATGTTGTATATCTATTATAATAATTGTTTTTTATATATTGCTGCTTTATTTTATTGCATTTTTAAACAATATTATTGATGAATAGGGTTTTTATGTCTTTATTTGTAGTGACCTTGTACAGGTAGATTAAGACCAAAGACGTAGTGTATGTGTGATTTATTGTTTGTGATTTTTATACGAGATTTTTACGCAATTTCTAATATGTATAAATTTTAATAAACACAAATATCGTACCACTTTATTTCTTTCTAAAATATATTTATTTGCATCACTTTGATTTGAAAGTGGTACGAAAAAGAAATAAAACACGGAAAATAATGTTTAAAATGTTTATTCTTTCTTTTTTTACCCTATTCAAATGACTTTTTATTTGAATAATAAATCTTTCTAAACTAATTCTTGTATTGCTATAGTAAATAAACTGAAATAAGATAACATTTATTTCCTTTTTATAATGTATTAAAGAAGCTGTTTACAATATTATATTTTCATTATTTGGCTCATTTTCAGGACCTGCCTTAAGAAACTATTGAACTGCCTAAAATGATAAATTTTCCAAATTCCGTTCATTTATTAGCCATGTTTCAGTAACTATTTAGCTAATTACAAAGCTGATTTTTCCTAATTTGGTTCATTTTCTGACTATTTTATCTAAGAAGCTGCATCTAAAGCTACATTTTCGTAATGTGGTTATTTTTATTTTAAAATATTAATAATTCAGCTGCCTACAAAGCTACATTTTCAAAACTCGATTAATTTTATGTGCTTTTTTTTTAACTATCCAGTTAATTGTCAAATTATATTTTCCTAATTTGGTTAATATATTCTGACTATGTTATCTCCATATAGAGTTACATTTCATAATTTGGTTAAGTTTTTGAATATATTTAGAGTAATTCAGCTGCATATAAAGTTACATTTTCTTAATTTGGATAAGTTTATGAATACATGTATAGTAGTAATTCAGCTGCATATAGAGCTACATTTCCATAATTTGGCTAAGTTTTTGAATATATTTATAGTAATTTAGCTGCATATAGAGTTACATTTTCATAATTTGGCTAAGTTTATGAATATATGTATTAGTAATTCAGTTGCATATAGAAATATATTTTCATTTTGGCTAAGTTTATGAATAGGTTTTTAGTAATTCAAGTTCTTATAAAGTTACATTTTCATAATATGGTTGATTTAATAAACATGTTTTTAAACTACTAAAAAGATTATTCTGTCATAAATTGATTCATTTTGTAATCATATTATTATTTTCTACCCAGCAATCAAAAATTAATTTTTCCTTATTTGGGTCTTTTCTGTTCAATTATTATTTTTATAAAAATGGCTAGTTTCATGAACTAAGCGGGATAAAGAAAAATTACAGTGCCTTGATTTTAAAACTATTTCCCATCGATAAAGTAATATGGCACACCACTTGATTAGCTCAGTTCATTAACCTCTATCCCTTGATCTATGGACCCTAGCTCGAATCTGTGGAGTGGAAAAATGATCCTCTCTGAGTATAAATAGACGTTCTGTAGCAATTTTAGCTACAAGTTAAATAAAATGGGCAAGTCAACAACAGCTACACTTACCCAATCTCACGTCCAGGCTATGCACCACTAATAACAACACGTCTGGCCACATTAACAGCCCGCGAACAACTGCTAGCTCTGAGCCAAGAATCAAACCTCGCCACTAGAGACCGCCACCAGGCCCAATGCTGCCCAACGACATGACAAGAGTAGAAGAGGCCAGTAAATGCCAGACGTTTCCAGAAGAAAATAGACGTTTCCAGTGTCACGCACATCTCCCTTTCTTTGTGTTAAACTCAGTGAACCCCACCCCTTTTGATCCCGCCTCTCCTGTTCTACGAGTTTTGTGCACCATATAAAAGACTGGACAGGAAAATATACTGCACTCTTGGACTGGGCGTGGATGATGTAAGACGAAGCAGAGGCTTCAAAGACTTATATAAAATGTAAGGAGAAATTCACTTTGGCGTAATAATATCTTGTAACTAATCAAAATTCTATTTCGGCCATACTTTTTTTTAAATATAAATTATTGAAGTCTAGTATTATTCTTCGTTCTTTTGAACATTGATTTAACTTTAAACTATCTAACTTGTGAATTATATTTGATAATTAGTTTGTTAAAGATTTACTTGGATGAGCTCGTTAATAACATTATGTCAGAGCATTCAAAATTTAGTAATGTTATGCTTTATACTTTATATTTATAAATATGGTAATTTACTTTAAACTACCTAACTTGAGAATTATATTTCTTAATTAATTTCTTAAGCATTTACTTGGGAGAGTTCATGAATAACATTATGTCTGAACATTTAAAATTAGTAATGTTATGCGGTATATTTAGTATTCATGAATAGATAATTAAATTTAAATTACTTAACTTGTGAAATTTGTTATATATTTAATTCGGTAATGTCTTATTGGGAGAAATTATAAATATATTATATATAGTAATATTAAAATTTAATAATGACTATTCATTATGAATTAATTTTGTCTTGCGTGATTTTTCTATGGTATTTAACTATAAAACAGTTAAATTTGTATGAAATGATTTCCTTTTGGGAAATGTCTATATTTATTGTTGCGCATATTCAAGGTCATTGCTGTTTATTATATCTATGAGGAACAAAGTTAAATTTCTGCATGTTGTTAAAATTTTGAATACATTTAATAAACTTGCTATGTTCCTTTTTGACTTGCAATCTTTTAATATTATGTTATCCCAAGAATTAGGAAAGTACACTATCCAGGCATCTCAATTTGCTTTCAAATTTATCCTATCCAGATAGTATTTATATATATTTAAGGAGGACCGTAGTTTTTTCCGCATCTAGGATTGAGTTGCGTGCTCTGGGGACGTATTATGTTTCCAGAATTTGTCAAAACAGTAATTCACACTGCTCACTCATATTTGTTTTATTTACCCCTTTTTGATAACATTAGATTATATTTTTTTTTATGTATTTGAGCCACTCTAAATTTAGAGCTAGGGTACAGTTCCTTGTGACGCAGACATTAATAGATCTGTGTACAATGGTTGGAGGCTAATAAATGACAACTGGACACGGAAATCGAACGTGTGACGTTGAGCCTGGTGACCAATGCTCTAACACTGGACTGCTATGCGTATCCTTTGCTCAGAGTATTAATTATATCGCTCATATTTTAAGGCAAAGTC
Source organism: Timema cristinae (assembly GCA_039000515.1). Classification (NCBI taxonomy): domain Eukaryota; kingdom Metazoa; phylum Arthropoda; class Insecta; order Phasmatodea; family Timematidae; genus Timema; species Timema cristinae. Next base: position 29,959 of record JBCFYV010003108.1, read on the forward strand.
TGTGATGTACGTGTTGGCAGCACAGCACAAATAACAGAAACTCACTCAAGGTGCCACAAGCAGCATAAAAGTCGACCATGAGCGAGGAATTACAATAAACAAGTGAGGAATAACTCACCTGTGGAAATAAACGGAGTGTCCACGTCCAGGATTCCAGCCTCCACCTTCCCTTTACTGGCCATCTGGTTTGCTGTGGAGCTGACGCCTTATATCGTGTGATCACTTGTGTGGGGAACAGAAGGG
>JBCFYV010003109.1:0-31637 GCA_039000515.1 Timema cristinae
GAAACTTCAAAACAAAATCGATTTTTTTACATTCGGCAGGAGGGTTTTTAAGAGAAAAATCCCCCGCTCCTTAAGTAGCTATTTTTTTCGAATTTTTTTTTTAATTCGAAGATTTTGAAAGAATAAATAAATTTTCAAATAATAAAATGAACGATTCTATTACCTTCCCCATCATATTGGTCGTGTCGACAAAAATTATCCCCCCCCAACTTGGGGGGGGAGGCCTTTTCCAATTGATAGGGGGGGTGGCCAATTTTGGGACCAATAGAACTTTGAGGCTTTTTTGTGTCTCGTTTAGTATAAGTTTTTTTTTTATGGTTTAGACGGTTCGGGTTTATACCAAAGTTTTTGAATATTTTTTTTATGATCTTGAAACTTCACATTGTTAGTTTTTTAATAAAGTGTCTTCATCAAAAACCCTTCGCGAAAAAATTTGGGAATTAAACGCCTAAGATCCCCCCCGGTTCAAATTTATTTTTTTTTTTTTCGAATTTTTTTTTTTGGATTTAATTCCTTTTGGAAAATATTGGCGCCCGTATTTCAAACCCAAATCCCCATCTTTTGATTAAAAGTCGTAAAAGGACTTGGGTACCCTTTTTTTTGGGGCCAAAAAGGCTTTGGCAAAAGGTGGGAAAAAACCCCTTTACCAAACCCTTTAAAAATCCTTTTGGCCCCAAACCCTTGGCCAAACCTTTTAGGAAAACCCTTTACCAAATCCCTTTGGCCCCAAATGATTTTGGGAAAAACCCTTTTGGCCCAATCCTTTTGGCAAACATTTTTTGGAAAATTAATTTTTAGCCATTTTTTAAAAATATTTTTTGCGTTCCGGAAACTTCGTTAAGATTTGTAGTGATGCTAATAGATGGCGAGGTGTGTAGTGTTTAGTATATACTACCGTTTCAAAATATATTAGTCTTTTCTAAATTTACTATTTCCCCAAAGGGTTTATAGCAGCACGTCCATTAACCTGTAGTACCACTTTTGTATGTTAAAACTTTTTACATTGCCAAGGTTTTGTACAAAATTTTGAAAGCCATTCTTGTAATGTGGGGAGTGCCAGGCCACCACCGTGGTTCGGATTCCACGTTAAACTGTAGGTCCTTCATTTCATCTCACAATCACCCTACCACAACACATTAGCGTAAGTGCGTACAACCCGAACGGGAAGTAAGATGCGGTGCTAATAATAATAATAATAATAATAATAATGGCCTAATTTAATTGGTAAGACCATAAATAATATAATGTATATATGTAAACCCGATATGTTAAAATACTTCAATATTATAATCAAAGTAGGCCTTTACAAATAAGAATCACCATTAGTTTGGAGAGAGTATGAAAAAACCACAACAATAAATAAGTTTTAAAAATCACCTTCAGTTCACTGAGCCAAGATTCGAACCTTTGCTCCTAGTCAAAAGCTATCGAGTGCAACGCACCATTCCGCCACTGGTGCTGCTAATCTGATTTTAAAACACTTCAGTACAGTACCATACGCATTTCTCAATTTATTAATTAGATGCACTTCTACTTTTTTCTTTTTTATAAATACACAATATTTTCTGTAAGAATTTTCGAGGAGCAGAGATGTACTAAGTGTGTTTGACAGATACATCTTCTCTAACTAGGGGGGGGGGGGGGGGGGGGTGGTGACTAGTGTTCTAGGGTAAGGTGTCAGACTTCTGTGCTGGCAGCCGGGGTTCAATCCTCGGTCCCGGCACAGATTTATCTTATTTCCAAACCCTTCCTTCACTCTGACAAGACATCTTGTGAATGTGGGGAATGCCAGGCCGCCACCGTGGTTCGGATTCCACGTTAAACTGTAGGTCCTTCATTTCATCTCCCAATAACCCTACCATTACACATTAGCGTAAGTGCGTATAACCCGAACGGGTAGTAAAGACGCGTGCTAATAATAATCTAATTAGGGTCCGCTAATTACGCGCTCGCTCGCGCGCTCGCCAGTTTGGCCACCCAGTCGTTTACGCGCTCGCTCGCTCGCTCGCACGCTTGTCAGTCTGGCCGAACCTAACACGCAGCGCTGCTGCAACGTCTGATCGTAACCTATCCAAGTTTGCTTCTGTTCAGATCATGTGACTGTGTAATGCAGCACTTTTTTAAAATTATTATTCAGCACCACGTCTTACTACCCGTTCGGGTTATACGCCTAAGTACTAATTACGCTAATGGATTAGGAATTGGGAAGGTTGAATTAGTGGAAGTGAACCCGCATTTGCGTGGAGGGAGAGTGGAAAACCATTGAGGAAACCCCCCCCCCCCCGGTTCAGAGATATGGTGTTATACACCATGACTTCCCTAAAGATTCTGATGTCAGATGAAGATGTATTCCCTTCTGAACGAGATGGAAAATGGAGTCATGATTCATATTTTATTTGCTCATAACATTTTTTTCACCTAATGAATATGAACAAGACCTTCAGTCCTAACTGCTGTAATTTCCTTAAAAAAGCAAATTAAAATCGCCCTTATTTGTGATGTCTCCGAAAATGTTATCCAAGGGGAAAATATATCACCCGTGAATCTAGGCATTGTATTAGATTTACGAAACAAATAGTAAGTGGTTTCATGGCGTGTAAACGTGTCACCCCCAATAGTTTTACTTTATGGAAAAGTCCCCTTCTATAGTGAATTTAATGATTTGTTTAAATAGTTTACTTAACTGCAAGATTCACATATGCATTTTATAACCTTATTAAACAAATCGATCTTGCTTCATTAATGTGGACAGTAGTCTATAAGAAAAATCTCCCCATGCAAGGTGGATATAGTTTTTATGTTATCCGTGCCATCTTAAAACAATACTTTAGAAACATTATTTCTAAAATTTAATAAATCACGTGGCTGTATGATACACATGAATATGTTTTTGTACAAGAACATAGTTTATTGTAGTACATGAACAAATGTATATAGTACGCAAGTTAATGAAAGCATTAAGGTATTTGGTGACGTAAATGTTCACTTAAATTATGTGTTAACTTTTCAATATAAATTTAATAACCCTCTTGTAAGTAGGCCTATTCATAAACCAATTTGTAGTATAGTGAAAATCGTGAATTTATATTAATGTTCAACTGAGTGTGTCAAACTATATATTTAAAGGGTAATATTAGATTCAGCTATATTTGTGTTATATAAGTTGGTAATAATATATGCCCCCCTCAAAGTTGGAGATAATATGTGTGTCCTCCACCTATATCCCCCACCCGCCCCCCCTCAGTTGGAAATAAAGTTGTCCTCTAAGATTGAAGTTCAAATCCCAGCCGGGTGTAAAAAGGGTATTTTTCCCTAAAATGGTACCCCACTCTCAATATACGCAAATGTAGGTACATTCAATCTAAAATGTAAAATTCCTCATTCCTGGTTCATTAGGGTAAATTGATGTATGTGTACAACTCAAACGGGTAGTAAGTCACAATGAAAAAAACCCTATTGTGATGACTATCAAGAGTATCGGCGAAGCTTTATAAGTGTTGGGCGAGGTAGTTTGTAAAAAACTATTTTTAAGGAGTTTTTAGGTGCTTGACTCCAAGCCAGTGGAAAATTTTGAAAATGGAATGCCACTAAAAGCTATTTGGGGTGTTCCTTAAGCATTTAGAAATAATAATAGATTGTTATATAATCTTTTTGAAGTTTGATGCAAACCATCTTTCAGCTTCAAATTCAAGTATATCAGAGGGAAGTTTAACAAAATGGAGGGGCACATTTCGATGGGGGGAGAAAAATTTGGTAATACCCCACCCTATCAACCCTTCCCTCTTTCCAGTTCACGCTCAATGAGTGACACTCGATATAAAACTAGTGACAGACAAACCGTAGAATGTAGATTATTTCCTCAGAGTCTGACAAACTAACTTAAATCTAGAACAAATACAACATCCAGCCCCTGACAGTTAATTCATCATTGTGAAAGGGGAAAAGCACAGTCAACCAATGATACGTTTTTCGGACATTCCGGGAATCGAACCCGGGACCTTTAGCTCAGTATACAAACACGCTACCAACTGAGATAAAGTGTCGGACTGTGTATTGAGATCAACATTTAGTACGGTTTATGTGTTGTTAGCAAAATAATTCTATATTACGTGATAAAAAAATTACACCTCTGTACACAAATAAACACTGGTACGTTGGTATTAACGCTATAAACTACCTGATCTCATAAGTCATCGCACTCAAAATATAACTTGTTTTTAAGTGACGCGGAGGTCGGGGTGTAGTGTAGTTCTTCTTTTATATTCATTCAAGTATTAAATTATAAAAGACTTGTGAGATTTAAATGTATTTATTTAATGATCATAATACTAGTGTAAATATTTTTATGAGAGTTCGGCCATTCATTTTTTCTGGTACAAAGGCTCCTTCGGTCTAAAATGTGAGAACCCCTGGTCTAAGTCAATATATGTTAATGTGTTGAATAACACGCTCTGGTAGCTTTGTCAGTTCGAAGTACTTTAGTATTAATTTTAACCGAAATTGGGTGGGGTGCGAGTGATTCTGAAGTCTCTATATAAGCGAGGTCCTCGATGTAATAACCCATATCTTGTGTTAAGAAACTTAAAAACTAAAACGAACTTAACTACCAGAATGGTGGCTACTAGTTATATACATTTTCTTGTATACAATGTATGGAAGCTACTATGGTTGTGCTTTTTTCAAATGAGAATATAAGTGGCACTTTTAATATGTGTGTGTTTTGAATATAAAGTATTAAACCAAGTCTTAAAAAGGAGCCTATGTATACGACTCATCTTCTGTGTCTAATGTTTTAGTTATAAAATAAATAATTTATGTTTGTATTGAAATTATTAAGGGTTATGGGGAAGGTGCCCCGTTTACTCCACCCCAATGAGTGCGCCACTGGTTCTAAGTAAACGCTTAGTTAGAGGTCATTTTATCATAGATATAATTAATTTATAAAATATGATAGTTATTAAAATGGTTTTTATGAACTTATAACGCCCCTTTTTCTCGTCAAATGAAAAAATCAAAAGTATATCCATTAGCTTTTATTTAATTAAAGGGTAACAAACTTTTAGTTCAAAACCCTTTAAAAAAGGTTTAGATTATATATATAGTTAATAATGAATACTTTTTGAGCCAGTGTGTTAAAGGAGTCTCTCATTTTATATTATTAAGTCAACATAGTAAGTATAGTATTTATCTTAAAAATGTTAAATAAAGTTTAAATGTAATTATAATTATACAAAAATGTACATTTGTTATATTTGAATATGATGTATTTTCACTGTCTAAAATATGTTTTTCAAGTAAATAGAGTAAGCTCTAGTAGTGTTGTTTTTTCATTGTATCTTCACGCCAGTCAATGCTTTCCACATTTAATAGCAATTAGAAGATAGGTATGAGGAAGATAGAATTATGAGAAGTACCCTCGTTTGCGTGGAAAAACGGGAAACCATTTATGAAAAATTACCTTAAGTACATCGTGTAATTGAGCAGGCGCGGTATGCACATTTTTGTCCTCGATTCATTATTTTATAGTAAAAATCTTTCTTTCAAAAATGAAGATGAAATACATATTTAAAAAATTAGATATCACTAAACTTTACACAAAAATATACAAATCAATACATTATTTAATCTATATAAAGCAAAGGATGAAGCAGACAGAGGTACCCGCCAACAACTCGTGAAACTCAAACAAATTATGTTAGTGGGTTTGAAAAAGAACAAAGGAAAGTTGCCGGGGAACAATGAATTTTTGTTATGGTTTACTTCAAGGTCGTTTGCTATTATTAGGAATGGAGGGAGGAAAGGACTGCTGCCTAATCCCACCCTTCAAAGTATCTTGTAGAGTGCGACGGAGAAGAGAGAAAGAGAAGATTTAGCCTGTTTGCCACGTAACTCAAGTTGGCCCGCCACATTGCTTAAAAAAACCTTTTTTGTCTAATCGTTTGTGCTCTGTTTGTGCTCATATGTGCCCGAACATGAACATTTGTGCTGTGAAACTGGCCAATTTAGAAAATATTTAATGTGGTGGGCCAACTTGAGCTCAAGCTAGCCCACCACATATTGAAAAACACAACATAACAAAATTTATTTAAGTCAATCCATTGTGCTCCATTTGTGCTCATATGTGCCCGAAAATGAACATTTGTGCTTTAAAATTATAAAATCTAAAGAACAATTAATGTGGCGGGCTAACTTGAGTCTTCCTTATACCATAACCTGTAGAAAAATTGAATTCAAGCAGGCCCGCCACATTTTTAAATATCAATGTAACAAAATTCTGTTTTCACCATTCGTTTGTTTTTCGTTTGTGCTCATATGTGCCCAAAAATGAGTATTTGTGCTCTATAATTAGAAAATCTAGAAAACAGTTAATATGGTGGGCTAGCTTGAGCTCTAGTTGGATCGCCTTCATTAAATGTTATCTAAAAGGCCTAGATTCACAGCCCTAACGTTAATTTTCGGGCACATATGAGCACAAACTAAGAACAAACGAATGGTGAATATAGAATTTTGTTAAATTGATATTTAAAAATGTGGCGGGCCAGCTTGAACTATATTTTTCTACAGTTTATGATATAGGGAAGGTTCAAGTTAGCCCGCCACATTAAATGTTCTCTAGATTTTCTAATTTTAAAGCACAAATGTTCATTTTCGGGCACATATGAGCACAAATGGAACAAAATGGATTGACTTAAATAAATTTGGTTATGTTGTGTTTTTCAATATGTGGCGGGCTAGCTTGAGCTCAAGTTGGCCCACCACATTAAATATTTTCTAAAATGGCCAGTTTAACAGCACAAATGTTCATGTTCGGGCACATGTGAGCATAAATAGAGCACAAACGATTTGACAAAAAAGATTTTTTTTCGGCAATGTGGCGGGCCAACTTGAGTCACGTCTGTTTGCATCTAGGCTATAAGAGTGTCACTTTTTGGAATGGGAGAACACAAGCGATCCTAGCGGTGAGATATTTTTACCAACCAAAGCTCATCAGATTTATCCCTCTGGCCTCTGCTGCAGACATTGGCATTTCGGAGGTCCACTTGCTTACATCGTACGTTTTTCTTGCCCTAGGAAGTTATCATCCTGTAAAGGCTACCACATTTTGTATTTTTACGTTTTATGAAGACTTAAAAAAAGACCAACGACAATTCCATAAAATCTTTTGTATTTTTTTCACAAGTTGAAATAATTCCTGAGAATGCTTTGCAAATCACTAGGAGGGAAATTAGTATATAGTTTTTAAACAAAGGACCTATTGTGTTAACATAGCCCATGTTGTTAATAATATCACCGTAATAAAAATAGTTACACTGTTTGAAAAAAAATAACTGTACTAATTTTATATAATAATAGTTATAATAATTCTAACAATAATAATAATAGAGTTAAGGATCTAGTCAAAACCATAATTTAAGTTTATATATATATATATATATATATATGAGACCATTGTAATATTTACTGGCAAAATTTATTTAATACGTCACTATTATTTATATATTAATTATTAATACAATAGATAAAAATAAATATGTTCATATATATCTCAGTAGCGCTAAACGAAAATCGGGCGTCATTTCAGACAAATTTAAAGTGGGTGGGTTGAATATTGGTTTCCACTTTCATTTTGCCTTTCGGAATAAGTTGTCAAAAGTCCCATAATTTGAATGTACGCATATAATTTTACCGAGCGTAAACGATGCTGAGAATGGAATTTTCTTATTGTTTTTCGTTAACTTTATGACCGTGAGATATATTAACAAGGAAATAATATCGGAAATCTATATATAAAAAAGGTGATATAGTGTTTTGTGAACTAATGATCTAGTTGTATGTAGGATATTGTCAATGTTTTTAGAAATATTGTAACTACCTTGCATCAGTTGTGCTATCTATATTCAGATGAAACAACTAAAGGCCCAGACACAGACTCCGTATCCGTAGGTCCGTGGTCCGTACTCCGTGCTCCAGGTCCATAAGAAATTCTACACGCGATCACAGTCTCCGTATCCGTAATCACGTGACCGTTTCAACCAATGAGGTAGTATGAGACTTCATCCAATCAAAAAATTCGAAAGAAAATAGTTTACAGCACAGAGCGCGCGTCAAGCAGTCAGCTGATCACAGAAACCAAAAACAACTTTGTTGAGAAAACTTGTCTGCCAAAATATTCTCTAAGTCGAGTCCAGTTTAACTTACATTCTTTAGCTGCACAAATATTTTTTTAAACGATATATTAACTTTTTACAATTATTTATACACTTTTCAATAGTCCTAAATTATTCTCAAAAATACACTAGAAGAATCCAACCGGGTTCAGAAACGGAATGGTATAAAGCATCATTTTCGTGTTGTATTGGCCTGCTGAAGACGAGATCGGGGTTTGAATCCTAGTTGGCTCTACTGAAGGTGGGGTTTTTCAAAATGGTTTCCCACTTTCCTTCCATGTAAATGTGGGTAATTACCTCTAAAATGCTTTCGTCCTCGTCCCTATCCCATTAGAGTAATTATCTATATACATATATGCCTGAACAAGTAGGACAGTGTGATAAAAAAAAAATAAAGACTACATTTGGGATATTTGAAAAGATTAATAATTAATTTGTCACTGTGTCTTACTACCCGTTTGGGTTGTACATTTAAGTATTAATTTTGCTAATGGGTTGTGAATTGGGAAGGTTGAATTTAGAGGAAGTGAACCCACATTTGCATGGAGGGAGAGTAGAAAACTATCTAGGAAACCCCCCAGTTCACCTGAATGAGATTCGAACCTCGATCTCCCCATCTTCGGCAGTAAAGATCAACACAAATCTAGTGCGTTAAATAACTACACCACCGAGGCGGGTATTTGACAAGATACTTCTATGTGCTAAAAAAGCAGAATTATTTAAAAAAACAACTTTGGGCTTTGCCTGACATATTAGGTAGCCCCTATGAGTGGTGCTGGCCTTTGCGGCTATCACAAACTTGCAAGTCCTATTTCAATATTAATTACATGTGCCAAAGTACACCAGGGGGAAGAATGCCACACAATCTGGCTAGAGTGGTTTAGATTTCACTCATGCGAACATGTTCCTAGCTCAGGTGGATTTTCTAATTGTCTAAAAAAGGACTAGGCATAGTAAAATATATGAACAGATACATTATGCATGTAGAGCCTGAAGACGGGGAAATCGCCGTTTAAATTTGGTCGGGTGCAGTGAGGGTGGGTTTTCCACTCTCACTGTACACAAACGCAGGTGCACTTCTTCAGAATTCAACCTTCCTGATTCCTTCCTCTGAACTCAACCCTTCTGATCTCTAACCCATTAGTAATTTGTATACAGGCCTATCACCTGAATAGGTAGTAAGACGTGCTAAGAAAAAAAGAATGGTTTGTATTACAGAAGTACAAACATGTCTCTAGTTCAGATGAATTTTCTATGAGTGCCTATAAAGGACTGGGCTTAAAAAACAGAGAGGTTTGGGTTACACTATTACAAATATTTTTCTAACTCGGGTGGATTTTCTAACTGCCTAAAAAAGGAGTCACCCTGATAAAAAAAAATACGAGTAGTAACTATTTATGCATATATTTTTTCCCCCTCGTTTTCATAAATAAATGCAACATTTAAAAAAAGTGGTTTGGCTTTCAAAGTAAAAGTAGGCCTACTTGTAGCCAAAAAGTTACCTGGTATCCGATGATTTCTGAAATACTTAGCCAGGCAATTTCCTTTCTTAAAGCGTCTTTAAACTCTTTAAGTTTTTTACTAAACAAAAGAGGCCTTTGCCGAACACAATCAATAAGAAGAGAATCCATTTCAAAATCACTATTATCCATATTTATCAATTAGAAAAAGGTAATGACGCTAGTAAATGGAATATAAACCAAATAATAGGGGTGTTGAACCTACAACAGCAAAGTCAATATTTCTGAGAACTTGATATTTCTCAGAAAACACTTTCCTAGAAGCCGCTCTTCCCGGAGTGTTTAGATTTTTTAAAATGTTTCTGAAATAGGTCCGCGTGTAGCCATATTTTCATTTTGTATATGTTTCCATAGCGACGGATTCTATCACGATATTCTTTCTTTATTTCAAGGCGCATGCGCATATTTACTTGGCTGTGATTGGTAGTCCGTATAAACGAGTCCGTAGAAAGTTAAAGTTGGGCAACTTCTACGGAGTAAGGACTTACGGATAAGGACTCTGTGGCCAGAGCAATCTGATATAGTAGCATCGATTTCTTACGGACCACGGACTACGGACCACGGACCTACGGATACGGAGTCTGTGTCAGGGCCTTAACAGTACCTTTTACTTTCCGAAGATAACCGAAGGTTTTAAATTTACATTTTAGGCCAAATGACTTTAGGCCAACTGCCTTTTAGGCCAAATGCCTTTTAGGCTAACTGCCTTTAGGCCAAATGCCTTTAGGCCAAACGCCTTTTAGGCCAAATGCCTTTTAGGCCAAATGCCTTTAGGCCAAACGCCTTTTAGGCCAAATGACTTTTGGTTTCATTTTTAGGCCAAATGCCTTTAGGCCAAATGCCTTTTAGGCCAACTGCCGCGTCCCCGTGACTATAACCGTGGCAACTAACTTAGGCCAAGGGCACTTGTATAAGAACACTTGGTCCAAGTTGTGATCCAAGTATACTTGGTTCGTGTCAACGCGGCTTTATGGAATCTTCTTACGAAGGCCTATGAAATGATAATGTTACTTGGTTGCGGTAATAATAAAAAAAATGTCCAATCCCTCTCCACAACCCCATACAAAATTTGAGATTTTGTATTTATCCTATGGTTTACATCCTCTACAATCTACACAATTTTCAAGGCTATATGTTGAATGCAAGTACTCTATAGGTTTTGATGAACTGTAAGAGAGTGAGTGAAACATTGAGTTCTAAATTTAGATTGTTGTGAAATCTGGTATCTAACTAATCACTCAAGCTAGAAACTTAAACTTGAGAAATTTATCTAAAATAGCTCGTCTTATCAGGATGTTACATTTTTACGTTCCTATAAAACTTTGGAACCCTGTTAAAAGGGGTGAATGGCGGAGGGGGGTGGGGGGTGGTGCCTGAGTTGTATTGTGCTAAATGTGTATACGGCGTTCCCTTGGCTGCCGTGATCTTGTAAAAAAACTAAAGTATGGTTGACGCTATCTATTGAGTAAATATAACACTACGTCAAGAATGTAGTTACGTGGCCGCTGGCTCATTTAATAAAGCTGATTTACCTAGATGAAGGAAAAATAAAGGCTTACTAGCACCTAGAACAGTAATCGCAACACTATGGCACGTAAACACGACTTGTGTGGGACGCCGATATGAAAAAAAATTAATACAAAATATAAATCATATTGGATTGCACTTAAGTGCATCTTGTGTGCTGTTGAAAACAAGTTTTGAAAGGAACATAAATATCTTAACTCACAAAATACAACACATTTCAAACTAATATGGAAAATGTTATATATGTTTTTGGCTTAACATAATATATATATATATCTTTTTTTCATTTTTTTTTTCACCCAAGGTGTTATTTTCAATGTTTTTACTTTAAGTTATTGAAACTTATCTAAGACATTCACTTCGACAATTTAATGAATTTTCATTCTTTAAAGTTTGGCATTACTAAAATATTTACAATTTGATTTGAGTAATTCATTACATTTAATATTATTTAGTTTTCCATTGACTAAAACTTTTTGTTTACAACAATAATTATATTTAGATTAGAAACTATTATTATACATTATCATAGAGCATTAATTTATTACTATTGAATATTTTAATGTAGCTACTCAACTTAAGGGGTGTACTTAGTAAAAATGGTTTTCTTTGTGTTTGGCAAATATGATTACTAAAATAATATGAAATCATAAATGTGATGATGTGCCTTATAATATCCTAGCTATTTATACTGTACCAACAAGTGCATTGTAGATTTACTAATATAAACGTTATAATATTTACATCTAGGATAATTTCAATTTGAACATACATTGTTGTAATTTTATCTTTATAGTTAAGATTAAGACTACTAAAGTAAATATTTTAGTAATTTGATGCATTATTGTAATTTAACCTTGGTAGACGACTAATTTGTTGAGGCCTACTCATATTGCAATTATTGTTAGTATTATAACATAATAAACTCACACAATACAACTACAACTAACAAATCTCTTGCTATTCATAAAATCACAGGTATAAAATATAGGCTTAATGTTTAACAATATCACGAATTATTTTAGCCTGAAATTTTTTTTTTTTTTTTTTCACTATTGAATGACTTATAAACATGTTATGGGCCTTATTAAAAAAACCTGTAAAGGATTTATTCTAGCTAAGGTGACCTGGTGGTCTAGGAGTAAGGTGTCAGACTTCTGTGCTGGCGGCCGGGGTTCAATCCTAGGTCCCGGCACAGATTTATCTGATTTCCAAACCCTTCCTTCACCTCTGACAAGACATCTTGTGAATGTGGGGAATGCCAGGCCTCCACCGTGGTTCGGATTCCACGTTAAACTGTAGGTCCTTCATTTCATCTCACAATAACCCTACCATTACACATTTGCGTAAGTGCGTATAACCCGAACGGGTAGTAAGACGCGGTGCTAATAATAATAATAATAATAATTTATTCTAGCTTGGATAGCTATATTGCCTATCTATAGTATTTTTATAATTATTTGAACAATCTGCAAAAATGGTAATAACACCTTATTATATCATGAGGTAAAGTTAAGGGTGTGAGGAAATCAATATGTATATAAGTAGAAAGAGGGTGGAAAACTATTAAAGGGAAAACCACTCTAATCATATCTCTTTGGCACAGCCGCCTTTAACCACGTGACAAGCTATGCAAGTTTATCCATCTTGTAGGTGATATTTTACATAAGTTTAGATTAAAAATACTAAAAGAAATTTGTTAATGTATTGTATAGCCCTATATTATTTTAAATTAAGTAGATTGACACATATTTTACATATGTCACACATGTTATAGGCCCAACAATATCTTTCAGTTTCTATCTTAGTACAGCTTTATTGTTTTTTCACAGGAAGGAAATTACAGTGGGAACCCATTATTAAATGATGGTTTAAGTTTGTTTCCTGAATCACATTGTGATTCGTTAGTGGAATATTCTACACCAAAACCTCAAATAAAAATTGATTGCGTTGATTTTCCATCAAATTTTGAATTATGTACATATGTTGAGCTTCGTCCAACTACAATCAGGCCCCGTGAGTTTAGTAGATACGCTAAGGGTATTTCTAATCTGCAGCCAATATTCCTAGACAAATAGTTACACACTGTTCCATCATCAACAAACTCAATAATTAATAAAAGCTATGAACTAGATATGCTTGATAAATTAGTAATCGAGAGGACAAAATATCATCCTCATAGTGATAAACAGGATGCTTTATCTGAGTACTCAATTACAGAGTGTGCTGGGATTCAAACAGTTCTCTTGGTAGACTATGTTGACCCTCAAATAGCTCAGATATTAGAAGATGCTGACACTCAGACAGATCTCTTGATGACATATGCTGACCTTCAAACAGTTCTCTTGGCAGCAGATACTGACCCTCAAACACCTCCCATATTAGAAGATGCTGACCCTCAAAAAGATATCTTGATGACATATTATGCTAACTCCCAGACAGCTCCCATGATAGATGATTTTCACCTTCAGACAGCTATGATAGAAGATGCTGACCTCTATATTGTTTCACCTTCCCTAGGAAAATTAAGGTCAACTGGAAGACTTAGGAAAGGCCTTAAGCGCAAAATTATTCATCAGTCAAGAGAGTCTAGGAAGAAATTTTGTCAAACAAAGAGTACATAAATCAGCGAGGGAAAGGTGTGGAACCCAGAGAGTTCAGAGATTTTAACTGTAACTGCAGGTGTAATGAAAAAGTGATGTGATGGAGAGAGAAACGGAATTTCAAAAATTTTGGAATTTGGACTTATATGAGGCAAAGGCATTGTATATGAGCTAGAGGTGTGCAAATCAATTTTTTTTGCAAACTTTGAGAATTTCATCATGCAGAGTTGATGCATATCTTAAAAAGACTAAACACTTGGAAACGATAGTTAATAAAGACAACAGTGGAAGTACTGGAGGACAAACAAAATATTATTATTATTATTATTATTATTATTATTATTATTATTAGCACCGCACCGCGTCTTACTACCCATTCGGGTTATACGCACTTACGCTAATGTGTAATGGTAGGGTGATTGTGAGATGAAATGAAGGACCTACAGTTTAACGTGGAATTCGAACCACGATGGAGGCCTGGCAAAAACAAAATAACATCACAGCAATAACATCAAATTGTGGACCACATTAACAAGTATCCCAGATACAAATCACATTATTCACGATCCAAGACTGAAAAGGAATATTTGCCTATGACATCACCCTTCCAGTAATGTATGCTATGCATAAAGAGGAGTACAATAAGCCTGTTTCGTTTAAAAAAAATAATTTTTACAGCAAGTTTAACTTGAAAAGAAAATCACTAAAGAAAGACACCTGCAGCATGTGTGATTCGTTAGCGGCACAAAAAACAAGTGCTAAAGGTGATATCAAAGCTGAGCTTGAAGAAAAGCATGTAAGACACCTGGATGAAGCAAAGTTTGCACAAGATTTGATGAAAGATGATTTGAGGAAAGCTAAGGAAAACCCTGGTCTAGAAGTACTCACCTTTGATATGCAAAAGAGCCTGCCTCTCTCCAAAATTTCGATCAACATTGCGTTTTACAAGCGAGTTCTATGGCTCTATAACTGTGATGTCCATTCTGAGTCCAGCGGGAAGAAATTTTGTTACCTTTGGCTTGAAGGAGAGGCGGGTAGAGGTGCACAAGAAATATGTTCATGCCTAAAAAAACATGTTGAAATAAATTTAGGGAGAATAAACGGAGGAGTTGAATGTTTGGTCTGACTCGTGCGGAGGTCAAAACCGAAATATAAAAATGATTTTAGTGCTAAAAGCTATAATGGAGCTACATAGCTCTCTTAAGAAAATAACTATTTGTTTTCTCATCTCTGGATACAGTTTTTTTCCCAACGATTCAGTATTTGGTGACATAAAATGTGCCTTGAAACTTCAATAGCGCATGTACGTCTGATGACTATATCAACGTCATGTTAGGCTGTAGGAAAATAACAACTCAATGTCATTAGAATGGAAAAGATTGACTTTGTAGGAACAGCTAAGCTTTAAGCAAGTATCACAAACAGAAAGAAAGACATTAAAAACAACCCAGTAAATTGGTTAAAAACTCGTGAAATTGTGTTGAGTGAGAACCCATTCGACATTTACATTCAATGGGACGGGCAACAAGTAAGCTTATTTAAGAAACGATTAGGTCACCCATCTTTTAGCAGTCATAACTTTTGTCAAAACTTTGTGCAGGTCTGGCCAAATGGAAAACCAATCTCAATTCCAAAGCTAAAAGACATCAAGAGTATTTTGCACCTACTTAGTACCTTCAGATATTCTATAAGAATATCTAATTTAAAGAAGGAATTGAGGATGGCATAGACGGATATGATGGTGCATTTGATTTTGTTGTTGAAAAAGAGAGCTTAGCATTAATTTAGCCTAAACATATTTTCAAAAATAACTTACATAGCATAGACTTTTTCACTGTTTGTATTGTGCCTTATTTTAATTTAATTTAAATCAAATTGAATAAATAAATGTCTTAAGCAAAACCCAATATTCTATTGTTATTGACTTATTGTTTATTCCTATCTACTCTTTATAGATTTGCAATAAGAGACTAAATGGCAAAATGGCAATTGGTTTATTTACGTATAGCTAGATCTCACAATGAAGTCAAAAGCAATAGCAGACTAAGCGCCAAAAATCAATATATCTTCTTATATACTTAAATATTTAAATGTTTGCTACCTAGGAATTAGAATTAAGTTTTTTTTAAATGATATGGAAAAAAAATTAAAAATGTATATTATAACAATTTTTTTCTTAGTGTGTTGCTAAAAGCTCATTTACCCAAAACTATGTTGGTGGAGCCTGGTCTGTTGATGTAGAGCGTGGTCCAATTCACCCTCATATTTGGAAATATTATTAAAATGGTGGGGTCATCAATCCACAACAAATTTCAAAATTTTCGCATGAATATGAGTTTTATTTTATCTAATTTAATATCAAACGACTAATATTTAAATATGGTGGAAATAATTTTATTTTAGGAATTATTTTTTGTCTTCTTGATACAAAATATTTAAAAGCTAAGTTGAATAAAAAATATAGTTTCCTTAAGAAATGTAATTATTTACTAAGCATCTTAAGGATTCCACCTGTCTTGCCCCTTTTTCAACTATATCAAATAAGTAAAATACAACACAATTAGAATATATAAGCTGGAAAAGTTTGTTTAAAAGTTATTTGCTTTCAATTAAGATTATAGATATCATTTTTAAAACCGATTTTATTAAAACATTCTTAAAATAACTTTAATACTTAAAATACATTTAAAACATGCTTAAACTATATTTGGCAAATACATTACAAAATAGATTAGTTTGTTAGTTCTTAACACACTTTTTTTAATCCAATAATATGAGTATTTCAAAAGTAATAAATAAAATAATCATGAAAACACCAAATTGTAATGTTTAATAAATGTATAATCACACTTTAATTTGTTTTCAATAAATAGTACCTATAACATAGTAATACATATAAATAATTTATAAAATTATATCAAAAAAAGTTATTCATTAAATTATTTATAAAAATAGAATAGATCTGTTAATTTAGATTTTTTTTTACTATTGCAGTGCTATAAATTCAACCAACTAAATATTTTGTAATTTAAAATGCATTCTTTGATCAGAGTTGCTGAGTTTGTTAGTCTTACAACTTTGGGGTGTTTAATTTTAATTGATACCAAAGATGCAGAAAGCTAATTTTTTCCAGGGATTTGTTATTATTTCTATATAATAATAAATATGTGGTGGATGAGACCCACTAACATATTTCATTCGAAAATAAGTCCTTTTTTTCTCCAAAACCATTGGATATACCAAAAACAATATGTCATTTGAAATGTTCACAGAGTAAATGTGATAACAGTAGGCTATAAATAATTGATCATGTAGGTGAATTTAATTTAATAATTATTTAGCTATTAGCATATTAAATGAATATTAACATTTAAAAAGTCATACCTTATTTAATTATTTAAATTAATATGGGACCCTTTTAATGGTGTCAATACTTTTTTGAGCCTTCTATGGACCCCACCCCCACATTTCTATTAATATTTTTTAAGACATAAGTAACTATAAAAGTTAAGAATCTAATAAATTAATGTATAAATGTCACAACTATTATTTAATATATGTTTAATTAGTTCTTATGAATGGACACATATTTAGTAAGTATACTACTTAATTTAGTATAGTATTTATGTTATGCTTAAAGGTTAGCATTTATTTATAGCTTACTTTATTTGAATTAATGAACATTTTTATTCAATAACAATTAAATAAGAAAATCCTAATCTAAATTAATGTAAATTAATCTGGAATTTAACTAAACCAGAGAAATGTCACCTAATTTTATTTGCAATAAGTATGAAGAAAAAACACAGTTTTTAAGAATCTACTACTTAATCAATTAATAAAAACAAGCATGGTTAAACACATTTTAAAATTAATTTGTTTATTAGCATAGCTATTTACACTTTAATATAGTCAAATCTAATGATTGTGCGGACATTTAATTAATAAGGCTCATTTACACTTTACTACACAATCACACTCACGTTTATAAATAGACTCAGTAAATACTTTTAGTCCCTAGACAACATATGGCTAGCCACAATATAATTATTTTTATTAGACTGATCATGGCTTTTCACTATATACTTATTACTTTTAGACAGCTCATAGCTAGGCACAATATAATAATTATACTTATTAGGGTCTACTATTAGCTAGCTCATGGCTATCTTATAGACAGACAGCTCGTGGCTAGTAACAAAGTACTTGTCAGCACTAGATTACTAACACCTAGTCACAATATACTTACTACTTATAAACAACTCCCAGTTTTTACTTCTAGAATGCTCATGTCTAGCCATGTCTGTGCCAGACGTAACTGTGAAATCATCTGAGCTACTACACATTTGCCGTCTCTTATCACCAAGCAGTATGTGCTAAGCCACTCGCCGTATGATGAACTTAGCTAACAAGGCTCTGTGGCCGTGCATAATTAGAGTCACTGTGTTTGAGGATTTCTTAACAAATTGTATATCATTTAATATAACACAATTAAAACCTTAATTTGGTTTCAGGATTTCTAAACACCTTGGAGGTGAATCTGATATGTGTTCGAAGTGGATTGGTAAATATTCCTGGTGCTATATCCAGTCCAGTACGGTTGGTATAAATTAAAGCCTTACTAGGATCTAGGGGAACTACCAATTCACATTGTTAGCACCATTGTGGCTCATTATAGAACCAATGTTAAGGTAGCTCTTGATTGCTATAGAGTAGGCACCATCATGTCATATGTGAGTCAGTGTGGCAAGTTTCGTATATACTTAAAGGCCTCAATATAGGCTCACATGAGTCCCACAGTAGAGTTTGAGCTTGAACACACCTTGTATTCTTAAAGCGAATTACTCCTCGTGAAGCTATGTTGGCCAGCTAGTGACCCGTGATATGTACACCCCTGCGGTGCTATATTGGATTTGTTGCAGTGGTTTATGCATCCCTGCCTGCAACTACACCATGTTTTCCTTGATCCAATCCACATATTCGGTAACCCTTGTGTACACCCCTGGATATCCGGGTTCCCCACACTTGTTTCCGAACGAGACGACGCCAATCTGCATCCAGGAAGCCTCCCTTTGCAGCATCAGTGGTCCACCAGAGTCCCCCTGCAGCATTTTAGAAATTTGAATAATGCATGTAATAATTTTGATCAAATACTTTGAAAATAAACAAGACAACAAAATTGATTAATCCAGCTTATGTTTGTTGCTGCCACCAAGTAACTTATGGCTTCTCAATAGTTAATGGATAGCCACACATTAATTAATTACTAGGCCAACTTGTAGAATGTTAAGTTGGGTTGATAAAGGAGTGTGATTTTAATTCAAACAATTTTATATTATTTGCCACGAGTATAGCAGCATATGACCAGAAACTTATTGAATTGAAAAAAAAGGTTTGATGAAATTACACAATGTCTATATCAAATATTCAAAAACTGTTAAGATTAATATGTGTGTAAAATTAAACTAAACTTATCTTATAGAGCAATATTTTATGTGCTTTGACCAAAAAAGTTTGTCATAAAAAACAGAAAAAACAGACTTTTAGCCCTCCAACCACAATATAGGCCTATTTGTTACACCCAGACTGCTAATATAATTACTACCTCTAGACTATTCATGAATATCCAACATAATTATATGTTACCACACACCCATCCCCTTCCTAGTGGGGTCCAGAACATTTCAGGAGTAGTTTATACCTCGCCACTCCCTCATCCTACCTTTCTACGCTAGTACTGTAACACATATATTGTGACAGGATGAGCAATTCATGATGTCGCAATATACTTATTACTCGTTGGCCTTCATTCATGTATGATCACAATAAACATATGCCTAGACTACTCATGCTTTGTCCAATATAATGATTAGGGGCCTACTCCTAAACTTCTCTTTCATAGCCGCAATTGACTTATTACTCCAAGATAGCTAATACGTAGCCACCATATACATATGTATTAATCCTGAACAGCTCATGCTTAGCCCATTCTGAAATTAAAGCTTCAACTTAATCATTATAATACATTTTATATTATTAGGACTATATGTTTAATTTGTTTGTACAAGTGTATGTTATGAGTTATAAAATAATCAAACCTATTTTAGCCAAATAATCCATGTTTCAAACAATTAAAGGTTAAGTTGAGATTGGTAGTGGGCTCTATTATTTTTAACTGAATTAAAATTAGTCATTTTTCTGCTACAGTGTTACGAATGGATAGTGTTTAAGTGTTAACCAGCATGGCAACATTTGAATTAAGCATTTTATTTTGCTAGCTAGTAAAGTAATTATTTTATAGGCCTAATCCAAGGAGCCAATAATCGTAATTTTGATATTTCAAGTAGCTAAATGTATTTATTATGATTAATAATGTTTAGAAGTTTTCTTGCTTTCATAGAGATATTGTATTTATAGTCTTTTATTTTGTATAATTTAGTAAATGTTTGTTTCCATATATTAATATAAGTAGGCCTAAGGCCTAAAGTGGGTTTATTAATATTTAATTTCTCGCTATCTTACAGGTAGAGAAAGTATTGTGATCGTCAAAAAAATTGAATTCAAGATTTTGATGAATCTTGACGTTTCATGACCCCCTCCCCCGAATCCAAAAAAGTTTTCATAGAGTTGCCCCAAGGCATTTTTGGAATTGGATATCTGACCCAAAAATTAAGGGTAGTTTACTGAAGGGCAAAAGAGAAAAAGTCAATTTTCTCAAAATTGGATCTAATGATTTTGATTAAATTTCATTTCTAAGCATTTATAAATATTCCAAACAAAATGGCTTCTCTCAATATTTTGGGAAAATTACTTTAAGGGCTCTGGTCTGATGTGTAAATTATCTTTTTTTATAATATCTCCTAAACTATTTGAGATATGAAATTACTTATCGTCACAAATATGTAGGTCTCTTTATAATACAAATATTTTATTTGAATTGTAGTTTTATAAAACCAATAACTTTCAAGCTATACGTAAAAATATATATATATATATATATTTAACTTTTCGAACACAAAAGATAAGAGTATTGTGAGCACAAAAGAAAATCTAACCTGAAATGTTTATGGATGTCGACGTCTCAAGACCCCCCAAACACTAAAAAGTGGTCTTTACAATGACGTCTGTCTGTGTGTCTGTTTAAACTTAAAATTAAGATTAGTTTAAGAAAGGGCGAAAAGAGAAAAAATTGATTTTCTCAAAATCTACTTTAACGATTTTGATTAAAATTTGTATTGTATCTAGGTGTTGATTAAAATTATAAATAAACTGGCTATTTTCATTTTACCATGAAAATTAATTTTAGGGTACTTTACAGAAGCAGAAAATTCCGTACCTCCGCAACTATTTGAGATACTAATTAACTTATCACTGCAAAATTGTTGTACAATTAAAAATAATAAACTTTTATATGAAATATATTTTTATGAATCCACTAGTTTCTGAGATATTTGCAAATATATTAATACAATTTTGCGAGCTTTAGTTGTAAAGAGATACTACTTAAGTTTTAACGCAATAATTCTCCAATGCCATAGAAAAAATATAAGTAAGTCTCTAAAAGTTTATGTGGTTTTTCCTTAAACCTCTTAGCAGAAATGTTTGCTCAACAATGATCTATATCCATTTTAGAATCAATAGTCAATATTTACATTTTTTATTGGTCAAAATTTATAAATGAGGAATTTAATAGCAATGTGATGGCATTAAGACTTGCAACACCTAATAAAATGCCAGAAATTTTAACTGGAAGTTGAAATTTTAATACGAAGTGTTGGTCCTTGTGGACCCAACATTGATCTTTTTTATTGGTTCAAACATACAAATGAGGACATTAATTCTTTAAAAACAAAATTATAAAATTTAAAACCTGGACAAAAAAAAAGTTTTACATAAGTATAGTGCAATTTATGCTTGGGTTTGCTAGTGTATATTATTTCATTTCACTTATATACGAGTTTTGAGTAAATATCTCCATTTTCAAACAATAGAGCGAGAAAGTCCGTTCATAGTTCAGTACCATTTATTCTTAAATAATGTTTATGTTTTCATTCTAGTTTTACTTACTATCAAAATTAAATGTTGTCCTTTAATGGGCACTCTTGGAATTAATATAGTTGCTATGCCACCAAAATGATGTAATTATATTATATTTACTTTGTATCTTTCACTAGCTTAAATTTAAACTTTAAGTTGATTTTGTTAAGTTTTTATTTTATCAGAATCATTTGGAAGCACTCTAGTAAACATGTAGTGACTTAATTGGGAAGTAACTCCTGCTGCCCTCTACCAGACATGTGATTAATCACATTTCACTATTAAATAAGAACCAAGGTCCGGCATTTGCGGATACAAAGCAGAATTTTTAATAACTTTGTTGATTTGACTAATGTCCTAATGGAGTATATTCATAGTGGATATATTGCAGAATTGTGTGGGTATAATGCAGGTGGATATAAAACAGACTTTTTTTTTAAATCAAGCTGTTTATTTGAGAAATGCCTGAATGAAGCCAATTCAGAGTGGATAGAATAATTCAGCTCCCCTGAAAACTCGCCTATTGAGCGTACTCTGATACACTCACTACTGTGGTGGTAGCACTAGGCCTCACTAAGCTCTCACCTGACAAGCGTCTTTCCCGCCCTCCGCATAACCTGCACAGATGAAGTTGCTCGTGATTGGCTGGAAGTACGTCCTATCACAGTCGTCGTTCCTCCATACCGGAAGTTCTGCCTGCCTCTGGACTGTGCTCTCTTTCCCGCCTTCCACAGACAAACCAACAAATGATGGAATCAAGCTTTTTCATCTTATTTCTCAAGATTAATGGAGTCACGTGAAGTGAATTATGTGGCATTACATTAATTTTATGGGGGGTAAGAGGACTATGTTGACAAGAATGTTTGAGAGATTACCCCAATTCCCCTCCAACGTGCTGGATGCAAGGAGATTCTAAAGGGTATTCCCATAAGATCTTTGAACACTTTCTATAAAAGGCAGTTTTATTGGTAACATACAAACACTGAAATCAAAATGGCATTTACTCTATCTTAGTTCACTTAGTCCCTTTCACTGGAGGACATCAGTAAAAGGGAAAAGGTTAACAATGGTCAGGTTGGTCAAATATTTCCTAGAACATAATTTTAAATATTTAAAAAATAAAACTCAACAGTATTACAAGCAGGGCCAAATTTAGATTTGTTTGAGGGGGTGAAGGGGTGTTCTCTCTGTGATGAGCTGTAGTTAAATCTACCAACAGGAAATGGCAAGGATTAAAAAAATAAATAATAACTTTAATAGACGATTAAATGTATAAAATATGTTAATCAATATTTTAATTTTATTTATGTCAGGCTCTTATGCACATATCTGAGTGTCGCATTCTGATATTTCAGTGAAAAAGTGTGTTTGGTTTGGAAGGAAAGAGGTAATATGAGCCATATAAAAATATTGGATTAGCGTACCCCATGGTCCACCCCCAACCACAATCCTAGGGAAAGTTCCTCTTATTCACCCTCATCAACTTTTTATATTTATCAATTAGTAATCTTATGATAATAGTCTACTTAAAATGTCCACAATTCGATTCCCTGCCAGCCATAAACACTTAAAACCATACAGTTTTGTTAGTTTATATCAACCAAATGGTTGACGGTCTATAGCGACTTACTAATAACATAGCCTACACATATTAGTATTAAAAGTAAATAAACAATATAGATTTAAAAAATCCCAGCTATGGAATGTGAAAATTATATTTTTAACCAAGGCAAAGTGGAAAATCCTCTATTAGGCTAAATATCCCTCCCTTCCCAGTACACTAAGACGAAATTCAAACCCTGATCTCCCATCACCGTCAAACCAAACAAGATGAGACATGTCTATGTCCATGTGCCTTTCAGTGAATTTTTTTGTTTTTCCAGTAAATATTGAGCATCAACATGAAATGGTAATTTTCTTTCACACCTAATGTCCAAACTATGCTTTGATTGGGGTTGATTGAATAAGATAGAATTTGAGCTATTTTATACACATGCTAAAACATTATGATTATAAAATAGTTTAAGTTTTCTCGAGGATGTTATTAATCTTTATTTATTAACGCCGAAAAGTGTATAACCATAACGGGTAGTAAGACATGGTGCTAAAACCCGCCAAAGTTGCAAAACAATAATCACAACTGAAAACGTAATTAACCACTTTATCAGTATAATTTTAAGTACATACAATCAGATGCATGATTTGGTAATTTATTGGATATAAGTTATTTAATTACAAGTATCCTACTAATATCTACAGAATTTTGTTGTTTTTATACAATGCTCAAGTCAAAAATATACTAATAAAACAAGAACCAGTTAGATTATTTAAGGATACAGTTAGTTTACTTTGAAAGTTATAGTTCGATCTAGATAGGAAGGAACTCTTTTTAATGTTAAAGTTACTAAAACAATTTTCATGTATGTATGCGTGGACTTAAATAAGTAATGTAATCTGCATCTTTCACACTTGTTAGATATTATCAATACCTATAAATTAATCAAAACAATAAAGAAAAATATCAAAGTTGACTACAAAATAGTTTTGTATTTTATAAACTGTCCCTTTATATCAAAATCAAACTAAAGGCTCACCTTGATTGGTTCTACTATGGAACAGCTTACACGTTAGGGCAATAATGGATTCAGTCAAGATGAAACGGTTTATTTCATTGAAGTAGGAAAGAAAATCAAAATAGTGTTTTTAATTAAATGCTGTAAGGAGATGTTTTTTAAATTTAAAGTTATCAGATTATTCTATCCCAGTATATGGCGTATACATAAAATAATTTTTTAAATTAAATCCTGTGAGAAGGTTTATTTTAAATCTCGGGTTATGTTATTATTTTGAGGGAAATGCTTGGAGTGATTTTTTTGATGGTTTTTATATGCTTATGTTTCAATAATGCATGTTAATAAATTCAGGAAAACTATTATTTTAAATCTCGAGTTAATTTATTATTCTGAGGGAAATGAATTGAGTGATTTTTTTGATGGTTTCTATATGCATATGTTTCAATAATTTATGCTAATAAATTCAGGAAAACTTGATTCAACGTAATTTAAAAATATCCCACAGACTAAAGTTTTAAGTTTGAATTTGTGAAATAGTTTTATTGGGCCATCACTTTGTTATCAAACATCAATAATCATTAATAATGTAATTTTGGAATCCTCCTAAATGCTAGTAGCACATTGGAGTCATAAAATTCACAGCACCTGCAATTACAATTATAAATATTAAATTGAATTTAAACTCTAGATAAGTGGAAGAAAAGGCTAACACTTTAAATTAACTGGGTAAATAAAGGCAATTATTAATTATTATTACTATCATTATTACTATAGTTAAAAGCACAGTTGATATGTTTATAAGCAATCATATGTTTAGATAAATTGCCATCTTTTGTTGTGGGACTTTCCTTGCCCTTCTTCCCCTAAAAAAATATTTTCAACTTACTGCTTTTTTTCAAAGTCATTAGTTGTCCTTCACCCACATATTAGTTCCTACCCTAAGTCTTTGATTGCTTTTGTGTTACCGTCATTAGTCGTCCTTCAGCCACCCCCTTTCCCAAGGGGTTTAACCTTTCTTTGCAGTTTCGTTTCGTTACCGTAGTAAGTCGTTCCCCAGCCGACCACGGTGGGTCGCTGGCCAACAAACTGGTCGCGCTGGTAGCGCTGTGGCGGCAGACACAGAGGTATGACGAACCGGGAACGGCGGCTCGGCTGGTCCAGCACCATCACTGCAATGTCGTTGTAAAAGCCGACTCTGCTGAATTTGGGATGCGCGCGCACCTCGGTCACGTGGTACGTCTGAGGGGAGGATGGTTCGTCGTCGCGACTCAGATCGACGTCTCCCAGACGCACCGTGAACTGACGCGCGCTGAAACTGTAAAAGAGAAGACGCAACGTTTAAAATTATTATTATGTTTATTACTAACCCCACGTCTTACTACCTGTTCAGGTTGTACACACACTAGTGTGTAATGGTAGAATGACTGTGAGATGAAATGGAGGGCCTACAGCTTAATGTGGAATCCAAACATTCACAAGTTGTGATTAATACACGTCCTGTCTTTAAAAATTATTACTTTTTGCTTCAAATATCGTTACTTCAGGGGCGCAGGCAAGATTGTGAAATAAGGTACGAAGGGGCTAGGAGGAGGAAATATTGAGATATTTTAAAAAATCAGCTCTTAAACACCGAGGTTACTAGCAACGTAATGTAATGGAGTAGGAATTGAGAGGAAGGAATTGAGGAAAGGTATTTAGAGAAAATGTTGTTGCATTAGCGTGAAGAAGGGATTAAGAAGATCACAGATGTAAATCATCACATGGGGTAAAACCATCACCCTCAATGCATCCATCCTCACCCATCAACGGCAATACAGTCTGTTGCGAGACTAATGTCTTAGACCATGCGACCTCCAGTGCGGGTGTTGGAGGTAAGAATATACAAGCTATGATAAGTAGTGGTAGGTAATTAAGAGCTTTTCTTTTACTTTTGGTTGAATGATACAGATAATATTTCTGATCTTTTGGTAATTGGTTTTCCATCCATACCCCTCTTCACGTATCAGAAACTTAAACGTTTTAACTTTATGGTCAAGCAGACTCGAACTCACGGCCTCTGGCGGGTGTCTCTTGTGCAGTGGGCCGCCGTGAGGACGTGGCGGGAACTGATGAGGGACCCTCCACACCAGAACTCTGTCCTTTTGGGCCCCTGTAGAAATATGGCAGCCATCCAGGGCCACTTGCCAGGGACGGACTCATCCCCGCCCACAACCCTGAACCCTGGGATCTCGGGCTGTCCGCACTCTGTGAAAACATATACCAACCATATTACCATTTAATGTAGATATAGACCGCTTTTAGGGCAACGACATCTGTCACGTTCGCTGTAGGTGCCTGTCCATAAGCTACGTCACGTTAATTTGGGTATTTTACCCCCTCCCTCCTTCTTATCACACATTGGCAAAATTTTGTGAGTCCTCTTTATAATATTACGTCACAACATCACGGACCTCCCTTATTTAAATATTATTTTAAATTGTAGAGCCTTGTATTGAACCGTGCTTTTCAAGTTCAACGATCGAAGTTGATAAGTCGATTGTTGTTTGTTTGGACGTGCGTGCAGTCGGGTATATTAACACAGAACGTTTCCCGATAAGTTTAATTGTAATGTGACGTCACACGTTATCTGATTCCCCTCGTCCGCTTGGTCACATCTGAGCACTACTTCCCCGCTCTCCCCCGATATGCGTACAGCCCATAAAATGTATTTCATGTTACGGGAAGATCGGGGTTCGAATTATGGTTGGATGTATTAGAGGTAATTTCGGTTTTAAAACCTCCCTGCACGAAAATGTGGGTATTTTTCCATTAAATTCTACCTTTCTCTACACTACCACTATGGCGTAATCATTTGGATAGTCTTCATTGGCAGTGAAACGCGATGGCACACAATTAAAAATATAACGAGATCTAGTGAGTCACAATAACTACTAATCATTCCTAAGGACCGCTCTCCCACCTAAACGAAACGAATTAAAGAACGGTATTTTGACTCAGTCGAATTTCAGGTTTAATTACCAATTATACAAAACTTCACCTAGCGACGCTATTGAATCGAAGAAAGTATTCCCCACGGAAAATTATTTTCGTTTCGCTTCGATTCGATTCATCTAGGTAGCGAGTCAATTTGAATATATGAAAACACTATTTTTTTTTCCTGGTTGCCGCACCTCGATTCGATTTGTCTGGTTGAGAATGGGCCTATAGACTTCTCATCAAATATAAGCTATGAAATTAGCTTCCCGCTACAGTTAAAACCAGTGTATATTTTCTTATTTACTAGCATTACAACCCTTGGTGGGTCTTGACTGAATACACAATTTGCTTCCATCTCACTCTGTCGTTCATCAAAGTTGGGTTTAAGGGGAGGTTCACTGTTATAAGTCCACTCTGATGTTGTCCTAGGGTCCCTTTCAGGGAAATGGGTGTCCCCCACGTCCGCCTCTGCGTGTGGCTATATTTGCACCCGCGACCCATTTCAGACGGCGGGGAGTGTCCCACTAAATGCCCCCCGCGGGGGAGTCGCCTCTATATTTTTAAATTTTTTTAAGCCCAAACTATAGGAAATTGTGCCCTTATACCCCTTTTTAGACTTGGGTTTTATTTATTATTATTATTATATTATAAAAAATAGCGTTTGACCCCGAAATTTTTTTTAATTGATAAAATTTTTGTTTGATAGTAAAAAGGGGGGAAAGGGCCCCCCCGTATATATTTGATTAAATTCCATAAGCAAAAATTTTTTTTTTTTATTTTTTGGGGTGCCCCACAAAAATATAAAAAAAAACAAAATTTTTTGAAGAAAAATTAAAAAATTTTTTCCCTTTTTGAAAAATTTAAAGGGGTAATTTTTGACCCCCGCAGCATTCAAATTTACTATTAAAAAATTTTTTTCAAAAATTAAGAAATATTTAAATTTTTTTTCCCAAAATTTTGGGGGGGGGAAAATTTGCATTTTAACTAAAAAAAAAAAACCAAATTAAATGAATTTTTTTTTTTTAAAAACTTATGGAGAATTTTTTTTGTTGATTCGAGGGAATACTTTTTTTCTTAATTTTTTAAACCAAAAAACTAACATAAATTTTTAAAAAAATTTTAAAAATTTTTTAGAATATGTTTAAAACCCTAATAGCTTGAAAAAGCCCCTCTTATTTTAAACCTAGTAACACCCCACCACACACCCCCACACCCCCCAACACACCAAAACCCCCAAAACCCCACACACCCACACAAAAACACACACCCACAAAACTCTTTAAACACTTTGGGTTTTCAAAAATATGAAAAATGTTTCTTTGGGGTTGGCTTTTTTTTTTTTTTTTCGGGCCCATTTTGGGTATGTTTTAAAAATGTTTTAAACAATTTCCCCTTTTTCCCTTTCGTTTTTTAAAAAGGAAACAAAGTTTTTGGGCTCCTTACAAATGGGGCAAAAAGCAAAATTTTCGGTTAGAAGTTTCAAAAATTGTGAACAAGCAACGGATGGTTGGGTTTTTTTGTTTTTTGTTTTTTTTTTTGCACTACTTAAACCCGTTCAGGTTTTAAAAAATTTTAAATTTTTACAATATTTTAAGGTTAGGGAAGGCGGGGAAATTTTTTGGGGAAGGGGGGCCCCCATTTGTGTGGGGAATGAAAAACCATTTAATGAAAAAAAAACCCCCTAAAACCCCCCCCCCGGGGGGAAACCTCGATATCCCGTCTTTTGCAGACTTAATTGCAAGAGTAGCGTTTAGACCCGCCGCCACCCGGGGGGTTTATTTGCTGTTTCTCACACACATTTCCCTTTTTTTTCCGTTTCATTTAAATTTTATTTTTGTACAATTTAAAAACCTTAAACGACATAAAAAATTTTTTTTCCCAAAAAACTGGTTTTTTGTTTTTGCCAATTAGGTGAATTTTGAAAATCGCGTTAAAAAAAGGACGTTTTAAATGAAAGGGTGAAAGGTTTTTTTGTTTTTGTAAAGTTTACAAAAAATTAAAGGCCCTTTGTGTCGTTTTTTAAAAGAATAATAATAAATATTTTAAATATAAAAAATATGGGGGAAAAAAGTTTGATCAAATTAAGTCTGGACACAAACCAAATTTTTAAAATTCGTTTCCCTGGGTTTCAAAAAAAGTTTTCCCTGTTTAAGAACCAGAAAATTTTTGGAAAAAACCCAAAAAAAAAGTTTCCCCCCAAATTTTGGAAAAAAAGTTTTCCAAAAAGGGTCTACCCTTTTTGACGGGGCCCCGTTAAGTTTTTTGTATAAGGGAAAAAAAAAAACCCCCAAAAAACCCCCAATATTTTTTTTTTAGTGGGCAAATCCCTCCCCACCGTCAATAACTTGATGAATCCCTAAAAAAAATTTTTTCACTAGCGTGCGTTTGCCCCTTTGATTGCCCAAAAATTGCCCCTTATCCCCTTTTTGAGCATTGACAGGTTTCCCAAATCATTTATTCTCGACTACTTTTTGATTTTAAAAAATATGGTACTCACCCCCATCCCTTTCAACGGCGGCCCCATCCCCGGGGTTTAAACCCCCCCCCCCGGGCGGGTCCTGGGTTCAAAACCCCACAAAGGGTTTTACTGGTTTTGGGGGGCCCGGTGGGGTCGTGGTAGAAGGGTTGCTTTACGATGACACGGTCGCGAGTTTTTTCGTTTGGTCTAGGAACTCCGTAACGTAAAATGAAATACGCCTTTAAAAGGAGGGGTTAAAATTTTTTGGCCCGGGTTCTAATGCATCGTGTCATAACTTCCTACCAGAACTTTTTTGCTGATGGGGGAAAAGGGGTCCTGGAGGTCTTTGTTTTGGGGCGGGGGGGGGCCCCCCGGGGGGGTCAACGCGGTCTCCCCGTCCACTCTATCCGCCCCCCCTCGGAAGTTTAAACCAAATACCTCCCCATGATTTATCGCCCCCAATGTCTTCCCGGGTGGTTTTCTATGGTTCCCCCCCCAGGGGGTGGGAACCCTCAAGCAAAGTTCTGTTCCCCGTACTGGCCTTTGTCGGGATCGAGAGTACAGTCCATGTGGTCCTGCAGTAAAAACCTTTTGGGGAAACCCAAGGGATCGTCTGTCGTGTCTGGGGCTGGGTAAGTCTGAGGGCGCCAAAGTTGTGTGTGTGGCGCCAGCCTTTTTGATTGTCATAGTTAGGGACACACACAAAACCTAGGTTTGTATCCCTGCACCCGTCTTAAACATCCCCCCCCCCCTCGGGGTATCCCAAAATTTACACTAAGGGGGGAAGAAGAAGAAAAATAGACCCTTTGGGAAAAAGGCCCCTATTTTCGAAAAGGAAAGTATAACCATTTTGAAAAAAAAAAAATTTAGTTCATGGCGCTAATCTTGACTTCCCAGCCCGGGCCCAAACCAAAAGACATCTTATCACTTTTTTCCCAGTACCCCCCTTTTCTCCCGCACCCTACTAAAAAATTAAAAGAAAAATAGAATGAATTTACAAATCCAACTTCCTTTTTTCAAAATTTGTTTCAGTTTTCCTCCATTGAATCGAGGAGATGAACGTTGTTGTTTTTGTTTGTGATCAAGACGTATTTGCGATGATAAAATAGGTGGGGTGGTGGGATGGTTTAAATGGATCTCATTAAAATAAAACCCTTTCTCTCAATTTCTTTACCTTTTTTCTAGCATTTGTTTGGGCAAGGGGATTTTTAAAAGTTTTAAAAAAAATTCTTAAAATTATTTTTATTTTTTTATTATTATTTTATTATTATTATTAGCACCGCGTCTTACTACCCTTTGGGGTTATACGCACTTTCGCTAATGTTAAGGAGGGGGTTGTGAATGAAATAAGGACCTCATTTAACGTGGGAAACCAACCACGGTGGGGACCGGCATTCCCCCCATTCACAAGAGTCTTGTCGAGGTGAAGGAAGGGTTTGGAAAATAAATTGTCCACCGGGATTGAACCCCCGGCCCCCAGCACGAAGTCTGACACCTTACCCAGACCCCCAGGCACCCGTGTCTTTAAGAAAATCACCACTAACATATTTGGTCCCTGGACAATTAATCATTTTTAAAAAAAAGGGAAAAAAAACCTTTTTTTTGACGAAAATCGGGAAAAATTTTTAAAAACTCTCAAAAAGCCCAAGGGAAATTTAAAAGCAGTAGGGAAATATTTTTGTCAGGTCTAACACTATAAGTCGTAAATTTAAGTTTATTTTGTAAGTTATCCCAAATTTGGTTTGGGTTTTTCGAATTTAAAATCCCCAAAAACG